>VWZS01001110.1:1370848-1654916 GCA_013397075.1 Rhabdornis inornatus | reverse complement strand
CCCCCCCCCGTGTTTATGAAGTATAGAGGACTAAAATTTGGCTAAATTTTATTTACAAATATATAAAAAGATAGTTATGTGATTTCTGTAAATGTTTACATTTTTATAAAACAGTTAATAAAGTAGAGGCTAAGCTGTTTTATGAATAATTGAGGCTAGAAGAATGACTCCCATCAGACTACTTATTATTCTTCTGAGAAAATATATTTTCCAAAATTTAACGATTCTTGAGCCCACATTATTTGTGGAAGCATTACCTACTCCTGCCTGCTTGCTCCTTCCATTTCTTTCTCACACACACAGAAAAAGTATTTTATTAATTAAACTACCACTTTTGTCTTGATGTGTCAGTCTCCTTTTCCAATCTCATTATATTCAGGTGCTGGATGATATCAGCTAGAAATTCCTGACATTTCATTTTGTGTCCTGTCACTTCCCATGGAAAGCAAAGGACAGCTTCTCTTGATCAATATCCCAAAAAAAATAAAGCAGAAGCAGATTTGGTTAACCATGTGTTAACCATAGGTTTTCTCAGGCAGCTTGTAAAAATAAGGTGTAAAGGAATGTGTTGGGGTTTTTTGTTTGTTTGGGGTTTATTTGTGGTTGTTTTTTGTCTTGTGTTTTGGGGATTTTTTTGTTTCTTTTACTCTGAGAGCAATTGAACACAAATGTGATGTTTGGGAGTCCATGGAATAAAGTGCAGAAATTCCTACAGAATATCTCTTTGTGCCCTCTAGGAACACATCAGAAGAATGTCCCTTAGTGACTTAGCAGAGCTGCCTCATTGAGATGGATTATCTTTTATAAGTCCTTCCAGCTTTGCTGTGGTGCTTTAGCATAAAAACAAAACAAAAAAAGACACAAGCAAAAGAAAAAACAAAAAACCTTTCTCCCCTCTCCTGGATAGCACAGTTCCAGCCACCTCCCTTCGGAGAGCAGAGGGACATTTTGTGCTTATTGTCCCCTGATTTGCATTGCAGGATGCCCTGACTGGGTGAGCCAATGTTTTGTTTGTTGAGCAGTGATGAATGCTGAGGATGCTTTGTTTAGGAAGTTGAATTATTAATTCATCATACACAGACTTATATCCCACACAAAGCCTGGAGCTCAAAGCTCCCCAGTTTTGAGGAGGTTTATAAACAGATTCTGCTAATCTGAAAAGATTAGCTGCCTTGTTATTAGAGGTAAATAAATACTTAACTTCAGAATTATTCTTTCTCCTGTTTAATCCAGAAGAAGGTTATAATGCCCTTTCTGACTAAGTTTTCTTCTGAGCATCTCCTCTGTGTGTCTCTCCTGCCAGAATTCAATGAGTTTTTGGACAATGCTGTCAGACATGGGATGGGGTTCTTGTGCTGTCCTGTGCAGGGTCAGGAGCTGGACTTGGAGCATCCCATGGGTCCCTTCCAGCTCAGGATATTCTCTGTTGTCCATTCAATTCCCACCAAGTTTGTTCTGTGTGCTTTCCTAGGCAGACTAAGAAAGTCAGGCTTGGTAAAGTCTGGATTTCCAGCAGGTGTGGCTTGTGGCCTTGGAGACACTTTTTGGATAGCTCAAGCACCAGCAGTAAAAATCTCCCCCATATCACCCAGAGAGTGAAACATGAAAGTATTTGCAAAGACAATGATTGAATTAAGAAATTTGCCTCTTTCTACACCCAGCTGGGTCTGAGACAAAAATCTCACCCCCCAGTCATCCCAAAGGAGATTATCTCTGTCATAGCTGCAGAAAGTCCCTCAAATTTATTTTTTTATTTTTTCCTCAGATTGTTTCTATAACTAATAAATATTATTCATTAAAAGAAACTTCCTCTGAGAACAGTAATAACAGAAGAAATGTGCTGGGCAAACTCAAAGATTTGTTTAGTCCCCAGGATGCTGTCCCCATCCATGGTGACCAGGGAGGAGTGAGAACTTGCTGTGCCTGTTTCCATCAATGTTTTAACTTTGTTTTCATGGAGAGTCAGAGAACTCCAATCCATGCCCTGTGCTGCAAGGTTGCAGGCCTTAGAATGAGTTTAAATCAAGCAGGGTGTTAATTTCCCTGTTTATCCATCATGGAAATCCATGCTGCCATGGTTGGATGGCTTTAAAAATCACAAAAATTACATAAATCTCATGACATCAAGATATTTTCCCTTCTGTGGTGTTTTGGTCAGTTTTTGTGGTTTGTTTGGTTTTTTTGTTTGTTTTGTTTTGGTTTTTTTTGTTTTGTTGTTTTTGTTTATTTGTTTAGTTACTGGTTCAAGATTTTGTGTATTTTTAGATAATTAAATTTGAGTAAGGCTTAAGTACACCTAATGGCTGGCTAAATTGGCTGTAGGGTATTTGTGTCAAGAAGGAACAAAATTATATTACAGATCAGTATAAATAGACTAAGACAGCTCAAATTGTCAATATGATGAAAATTACTCAAAGAAAGCAATTAAAGCTCCAATCCATGCCTAAATTGCTATTGGTTGTAAGTACAGAGAATTCTTTCACTCGTTTTATTGTAGGATATTACATGATCAGGGGTGCTGTAGCAGAGCAGAGTGTCTTGTCAATAGAGAATTATAAAAAGAAATATATCATCATGCTAAAATAAAATGCAAATCCCAATCAGCATTTTTCCAAGTTGTTAAATGACCAGAAAAAAATGGGGGGAAAAGCTGAAATCTGCAGATAAACTAATCTTACAGCCTGCAAGTTTCTATACATTTCTTTGATGAAGACTAAAGATGTAAATTTATATACTGCAGTTTTTGGTTACACCCTGCTGTAAATAGAAGCCTGAAAGAAAACAAAAGAGAATGCTTGTGAGGAGTTCTGCAAAAATTAAAATTATCTTAATATTAACTTAGTATTTGAACTTCAGAGCCTTGCAGGAGGATGCTTATATTGTTTAGTAGAACTACAATATGGATATACCTTTATTAATGTCATGACGTCAAAAAATAATAGACTAAAATTACCATTTCTTACTTTTTTGAATTTTTTTTTTAAATTTTTATGGATTTTGGCACTGAGAGGGCCTGTAGAGCAGAACTCTTTAATTGAGCCCCTGATCACCTCAGAATTTGTTTGTTTGTTTTCCCTAATTAAAGTTTAGTAGCATTTATGTTCTGATCTCATCTATTCAAACACAGAGTATGAAAAGTTTGAACCTGCAGGAATATCATCAGCATCCAAATAAATGATGCATGAATTATGCATATCACAATAAAGCTTGTATTAATATTTTTTTAAACTGTGTTATGTCCTGGATTTTCCAGTGTCTTATGGGCTATGTGTGTAAGAACATGCATTTTTCACATTTTCAAATGAAAGAACGTTCATCTCCTGAGCTGTGTGAAAACTTTGTGCATCACTTTGGGTCTTATTATGACAAGTTAAGAGTGGAGCAGAAAAATTGCAGCCCTGTGAAAATCCAGAGGCTGTTTCAAACCAGAGACCAAAACGTGGAAATTTGTGTTCCATGAGCCTCTGGGGAGGGAGCTGCTGCTGATAAATTAGCAAAACATATTTAGGAAACACAGATGCCTAATATTTTTGTTTGAGCAGTAATGTGTTTTCTGAATCATTGCATTAATTTTAGAGTCTTGATTAAGATACTTCTACAGTAATGGAACAGATTATTTGCATTTTATGCCAAATAACTGATTATGCTTGCTTGTAATTTATATGTTGTGAGGTAAAAACTCTTCTGGTATTTGAGAGCAATCTGTATTATTTAGCCTGCCTTGTTTGATGGTACCTGTTGATTTTAGGGTGCTTGGAGCTGGAAATATGAGTAGAACTTTAAGCAATATTAAGGAACAGGAGCAGCAAAAAAACCCTCAATCATGCTATTTGTCCATTGCATCAAGTAATTTTTGTTGTGTTCTTCCTGCACTTCTGCATATCACTGAGAAAAATACAGGAAATGTATCCAGTCATGAAGAAAGAAAATTTACTCTATTGAAATAACACTGACAAAAAGTTGGACTTTGCATGCTATTCTATTAAAATGGAAAATATAATCTTCCAGAATAGAGATTACTGCTAAAACTCAATATTCCTGAGTGGTTAATGCTTTCAATTAATGCTATTAACTTGAACTCTAATCTTGAACACTCTGTTTTAGCTTTGCTTCAAAACATTTATTCCACCACTGTTCTGGTTGTTCCTGCACTGTGACCAGTCTATGTTGGGCTGCAAGATGAGTTTCTGTTCACAATCCCTGTGTTTAAATAAGGAATAATTCTGTTCCTCTTAATTTATTTTTTATGATGTGTATGGAATATGCTGGTCATGGGGATTTACATTTCTTTGTACAAAATGAAGCATGTGAAGCTTTTTGAAGCTTTTTTCAGGCAGGCCAGAGCCCAGCTGGTCATTCTGGAAATGAGGATTTCTGTCTTGCACAGACTGTGCCTGGATGGTGTTGGAGCAGTTCTGCAGGAAAGGGTTAAAACACTCCTGTCTGCTGGGAAAAAGAAGGAAGATATTTGGAATATTCCACTGACTTGCATTTGGAATAATAATTGGGTGTATATTTCCTGATTTGTTTGAGATGCATTCGAGTAGAATTATAGGAGAAAGCTAATTAACCTTTATAAACATAATTCATTAGGCTCACAAGGCACAACAAACACTTAAGGAAAAACAAGCCACTGGTAGCATGCAAAGGCTGGCACCTTCCTTTCTGTGCTCTGCAGAAGAGGACCAGAGCTCTAAAAATTGTCTTTACAGCTGTGGCAACAAAATCAGGCAAAGCTTTATTTTGATGATGTCTGCCCATTTTTCATTATTTCTGTATAAGCTTTTTGAATCTTGATTTTCGGCCCTGAATTTGATTTTCCTCTAGTATGGAAAAGCTGATTTAGAACAAATTTATTTTCTGTTCACCTGGTTTACACAATGAAATCTGGGCAAATTGGATTTCCCTTGTAGCTCAGTCACAAAACAAAATGATGTGCACCTCTCTTCATAATGGTCATGAATACATCTCCTGACATCTATTTCCTCCACACCTTTTTTATGGTTTTCTCATCATTTACTTCCATTTCCTCAGAGAAGTCCAGAAAATATCAGTTGGTTTTATATTGTGCCATATAAAATTGTGCCATTAAAATTGAACTCCACAGGATGTGGATGACATAAGCAGGAATGTGGAACAGCATTTAGACTCCTGTGAATTATTTTCATTTTGGAAAACAGTTCCTTCTGTGTCCTTCTGATCCTGGTTCTTTCCCTGATAGTTCTGACTCATGAAAATAATGGAGGCAGGGGTTCAGAGAATGCAGATGTTTTGCCCATTTTATGAATTTTAAAACAAACTAATGTAGACTGAATCATCTGCACAACTGAAATGCCAATTTTGTATTTCTTTAGTGTGTTATTTCTCTTGGAATATTTTTTCTTGGCATTTAACTTTGCACCTGATGTTGCTGGAATTGAGTTTTCTTTGCTTGCATCCCCTAACGTGAATGTAAAGATGTCATCCTGCAGGTTTCACAAAATGAATGCATGTTTTCTGAGCATTTAGTGCTATTGGAACTTCTGTGTGTCAGGTGAGAAGCCTTTTCAAAAGCATTGAGAGCAATAAAAATGAAGAAAAGCTTTTCCAGAGTATTTATTTTACTTATTAATGAAAATAGCAAGTCTCTCCTGTAGCTTTTTGTTTTGGCCTTTAACTTTTCATTAATCTCCTCTGTGAAACAAGCTTGTTCAAAGAATTAGTTCAAAACAGCCTCAAATTGCATTTAAAATTAATATATTTTTACTTTTGATGTTTAATGTACCACTGCTATCAAAACTTTGACCTCTGCCAGGGGCGTTATCAGGCTGGCAGCTGTGTGATAATGAGGGGAGTTTGGTGGATTTACAAATAGTTTGGAGAGAGAGAATAACCAGCTTAGATTGCTGCTCCCTGGAGCCCTCCAACCCGGGCAATGTTTAGCTGGCAGTAGATGGCAAACTGAAGATTAAGAGAATCTGCTGCCCCAAATTTCCTGTGAATCCAGGCCACCGTGCTGGTGCTGATCAGGAGCTGCCCCAGCCAGGACCAGGAGGAGCTGTCACTGTTTGTGTGCCCAATGAACACCAATCCCAGCCTATCCAAAATTCCTTTTTGCCTATTTCTGGACAAGCACGTTTAGGGGTTTGCTCTTGCCAGCTGATTTTTATCATACAAGACACAGCAGTGGCTGCTTGGCCCAAGGGGGATTCCCTCAGAAGAGAACTTTGCTAAGTCCATTTAACCAGTTTTGCATTCTCTCCTCTGCCTGCCACACACAAACTCTTCTGTGTGGTTTTTTTTCCTCCCCTCATGATTTTTTTTATGAACTTCACTCCCCTGCTCCCACTTGAAATTTTATTTTCTGAAGTCAGAAGGAGATACACAGCCGTGTGTGGCTCATACCCAGGATCCTTTCCAGCAGCGCTGGGCTGGATTTCAAGTGACTCCAAGGGGACTGGAAGGAGCCAGCAAACCTTTCTGACTGAGGTTTGTGAGTGTAGGGCCATGTGTGGTACCCAGAGCAGCAGCTGCCATCCCCTGCAGCAGGGTCCCAAAGGTGCCAGCTGTGAGACAATGGAGCCTGACCTCTGCCTTCCCCCTTTCAGTTAATATGAGATAGGCAAAAACTCTTCCTCAGGCTCTACTTGATGCTCTCTCTGTTTCATCCCTAAAATATAAAGAAATAATCTGATTTCATAGACTAAAACTCACAGACCACCTGTGCAGCTGTAGTGGTTCCCCAATGGACAGTGCTCCCTTATGGCCATAAATAATTCAGCCTGGATATAGACTGGCCCATGCAATGTATGATGAATTGGAGAGCACTTCAATATCCTCTATAATCTGTTTTACATTGCAATAACTGTTTAAAAATGGTTTCTTTTATTTTTATCAGTAGATAGAGGCTGTATTCTGGTTCAGTTTCTCAGAAGTTGACTTTATTTTGAGTACAGCCTCTTTAATTTCAGAGGGTATGGGGAGCTCTCAAAGCACTAAAAAGCTGCTCTGATGTTGCACATTAGATTTTGGGGGAGAGTTAGTGGGTAGATTGCAAAAAAAATGTTATCTTCTCTTTTTTCTTTTTCTTTTTTTCTTTTTTTTTTTTCCCCCATGTCACACTCTTTACTTCTAGACGCCCATGAACAAATAAAAATAATTAAATCAAAGGCACGAGATGCCAAATTCATTTTAATAAGAGTTCACTGAGAGCCCAAAGGTGACAAACTTCAGGAAGTGTTAGGGAATATGTGCAAGCAAAAGGAAACTTGTGACTTCAATAAAGAAATCGCAGCAATATGCCCTCTGAGGAATCTATAACAGCTTCTCCAAAGATTTAAACCATCACATTTTTCCAGCAGGGCTGTGCCATGCATGTGGAAGAATATTTCTGCTCGTGCTCTGTGACCAAAGCATGCAGTGTGCTGGACACACAGCCAGCCCTGAAGTAATTTTTTTTTTTTTTTCCAGTGTGCCCACTGCATGGTTGTTGTGCTGGCACTGCAGCTGGTTCAAGCTGGAGCAAAGTGGAAATCCCATCCTGCAGTTCTGCTGGTGCTGGATTGTTGGAAAGGGAAGGTTTGGCACGTGGAGCTGTCAGCTCACCACGTGGTGCACATTGGATGAAGGTGAATATCAAAACTCCGTGTGAACAGCAAAAGTTTAGGGCTGGTGGGAAACCTCAGGGCTGGCTGGTGTTGGATTAGGCTGATGGGGATGGGGTGGGGCTGAGGGTCATGGACAATCCCTGTCCCCGTGTGCCACCTGACAGATAAAATCACTGAAATCACCCAGAAGCGTTTAGAGGAAAATAGCTGGAAACAAGAAATGAAGCACTCATTTCAAAGGAGTTTGTCTGTTACTAGGCATTCATCACAAAATGTATCTTCTATTTCAAAAGGCTCGTTTGGTAAGCAAGAACATCAGGACCACTCACAGATGATGTGTAATAACAGGGTTGTACTCAGCCCCAAATGCTTTTATCTGCTCCAGCCCCAGCTCTCACTAAATTAAAGCCTTCACTTGCCTACTTTGCCTTCCATTTGAAAAACAGAATGTATGTATTATAATAATAAAAAAAGTCTCTATAACCTCTTATATCTAACCAAGGCTTTCAACAGATCAAATGTATTTCCCAAAATAAAGATAAAACAGAATGTTAGTTTGTGAATCATTCTGTATATCAACCACTTAATGTACTTCAAGCACACATACACAATCAGGACAAGAAAGCTGCTTCAGAAATTATAAGCAAATTGCAGCTCTTTGAGACATCCTATAAAATTTTTTTTCCCCAGCTGCATTTAAATAATAAGAGCTCTTCCTTGTTTTGGACATCCTTGTTTTCATATCTGTTTTGAAACCATTTATGCTAAATAAGGAATTGAATAGACAGATAATTAGCAGATTGCAAAGCAGTGTCCTAACTTTCCTGGTACTCCTTAGCTGCAGAAGAGGCTTTGCAAGGATTTTTTTCTGTATAAAACCAGTTCACCAAGTTGGGCATGTGCCATCTAGTGATCCACACAGGAACTGGAGCTTAAATTTAGATGTACACTCATGATATCCACTGAATGAGCACTTCTGAAGTAAAATATTTGGGCCATTAACAAATATTGAGAATATGAAACTTGAAGTTTTGAGTTGTGAAAGGAAATTTCCTTTAAGTTTTCCTTCATTATTTTTGAGCTGTGCAAAGACCTTTGAATCATATTAAATATTTGGTCATTTATGAGTTTTCTGTAATGGAAGGGTCATGGAAATTCTTAAAAGCTCATTGTCTGTACTTTCACAAAATTTTGCCTGTTATTCTTAAAGCGCTATCTGCATTCTTTTGAGGGTAGTTCAAATTTTATGACGAAAAAGCAATAAAATAAGCAGTTTATGAAAAAAAAACCAAACAACAAACCAAAAAGTAGGTTTTAACTGATGGAAACTCCTTAAACTCATTGAATCCCAATTATAAATCTGTATTCCTTCTCTCAGACAACGTTTGAAAGTAGATTTGGGTGGTTTTGGTGTTGGGCAGTGGAGGTCAACGTGCTCTTTGGTGGCAGAAATGGACATTACACAGCCAAGAAGAAAGGTGAACCTGCTCTGTACCTTTGACTCCTGTGGCTTTTGGCTCTCCTGGCTTCTTTGCTGTCCTGCAAAATTACTGTTCTTGTAATTAAGTTTGGCCTCATAAGGCCCTTGTACCAGTAGGAGAAACCTTTTCACAGGGAGTTTCTCTCCTCTGCCCACGGCCAGCAACTCCTGCAACAACTTTTCCAATGAAAATATTTGTCTAGTTGTCAAAAAATATTTGTCTCAGGTGCCAATTAAAGTTGGATCGTGCAAGGCTTTCCTTGGGCATTTCCTGCTGCACACCTGCAGCAAGAGTACTTAGGAGAGAGAATTTTAACTTAGCCCATACAGTACCTTGGTGTTGAGAAGTTATTTTTTATTTTTATTTTAAAATATTTGAACATATATACTTGAAATATATACTTGGGTAGGACTATTCAGCTTGGAGACTTTCTGGAGCCTCGTGGTATAAAAGTAATTTACATGGAGAGGCTACACAGTCTTTTTCTTCTGTACACTGTGAAATATTTAACTATACAACTGTGAATTCAGTGTGAGAGGTGTGAAAGGAGAGAGAATCATTACTTACTGCAGGAGGGTTTTATTAGGCAGGCTGCAGTTCTGCTGCTGGACAAAGTGCAGTAGATCCCTATTAACTATTTAACAGCTATCTGCAACAGCAGACACCTCACAAATGAATAGATAGACTCAAAACACAAAGTGGCTGTAGAAGAAAAGCTCAGAAAAGGGTGTAGATGAACATCCAATTTAGTGGCTACAATTTAATATTGGATATCACAGTCCTGGGTTTTTATCAGCAGCAGAGAACCACGTGTCTGTGGGAAATGCTGGAGATGATGCACTTCTAGGATCTGTTTAGTAGCTCATTTTGCTAAATGATGAGTTTTATAATAGAAACTCAGACATAAATTATTCAAATGAAGGATTCATCACAATTCTGCAGGGAGAGATGCTGCTGCAGTGTGAATGGATGGGTAAGTGGCTGATGGAGTTGGGGTGACCTCACTGAAAACACCTGTGCTGCACCTGGCAGTGCTACAGGAGAGATGACAGCCAGCAATCCCTGCCTTTTATTTAAGGTTAAAAGTAGGGACATTAAATTGTCAATAATTAATTACAGCTTTATTGAGGAGTTAATTATTATAGCCTTTCTGGGTGCAGGAGGCTGCATGAATCTTCCATACTGGGGTTTAGTAATTGAGATGCAGTTTAGCATTCCCATCCTGGCACAAAGCAGAAGAAGCTGCTTTCTAAACAGATATGCTGACACTTTCCTGCATTAAAATAAATATCCTGCTCACTTCCAGTGACTACTTCCTCAGGGAAAAGGAAAGGAGTGCTTTCATCAGGAAAAGTTGAAGTAGAATGAAATACATTTCTGTCAGTGCTAGCTGGAATGGTTCTCAGTGCAAGAAAAAGATTTAAAGAATATGAATATTTGAGAAAACTGAGGAAATACTGAAATTTGGGCACTTTGTATGGTGACATCTCCAAAACACAGCTGATCCCTGGGGAGACAAGGGCTGCCTGAGGGGAAAGTGGACCCAAGGCAATCCATAATCTGAGAATTATTCTTCTACAATCCAAAGACTCACCTGCTAGGCAAGGATGCTGCAGCTTTAGGAGGGTCATGATTAAAAACATTCAAGCAAATTGGTGCTCATGCAGCTCCCATTTGAAACAGAAAATGGCACAAAGATGCTGCTGGGCCATGTGCTGGCTTGCCTGGAAGGGTTTAATTTGAATTTCTCTTCTTGAGCCTCCAGAACCCGCAGAGGTGAAAGTTCAGCCTGGCATCAGTCATTGCCTAATGTGAGTTTTACGAATTTTTAGTGTATGTTTTTTCCCTGATTTTGTTATCAAGCTGGCAAATCTGTGACTTTATCACTCCACCAGTCCATCAATCATAACATTGCCTGAGTTTCAAATAACACATAAATTAAAATGTTCTGTAGACTGCTGAAAAGGGTAAATATGTAAAGGCAAGGAAAGTGAACCTGGAAGTTTCTCCTTTGGGTTAGTTTCACTGATTTTTTTCATACATTTTGATAAGGCACTTGACTATTTCTGAATTTAGAAGCTGCTCTTAATATTTTGATTCCATGGGAATGATTGTGAGTGGTTAATTTAAGTTGCAGAGATTGCTACTTTAGACTCCCACTTGAGCTCACTTATGTCCATAGAAAGGCCTCTAATGACTTTATCATTCTGCCTAGGGTTCTCTTTTCTCCTTCCCAGTTCAATTCTCTAGATAGAATGTTCTTTCCATGAGTCTTTCTAAAGTAGAATTTATTTATATAAAATGTTAATTTGAGAGCAAATGTGCCCTTTCTAAGGACATCAGCAATCATCCTGCCTTAGCAGGCTGAATACCTGAGCCCTGAAAAAAGAAGCCATAGGACATAATTTATCAGCTGTTGGAATTTATTCTGCAAAAGACAAAATACTGGAGAATTTGTTCCTTTCTGAATGACTAAAGGAAGCCAAACAGACATTTGTTCATTGTACTAGAATTCCAACAGAGGACTTGGTAAGCTGAATTTTGGAAAGCTGAAGTTCTGTTGTAGTCAGTTTTCCTAAGGGAGGATCTGTCCTCTAAACACACTGAAGCACCTGCACTTGCTTGGAGACTTAAGCTGGTTTAGAGGTGCTAGACTAATTTAGCAGGGAAATGTAGCTAATTTTGTTTGTAGTGAAGCATAAAATTAGATGAGACTAAGTACCAGCAAAGCTTGTTTGTTCCTTATCTCTTTTTGCCTTGATGCTTCTTCCCACCTCTGAATAAAAGCTCTCGGCTTTAGTAAAACCAATGAGTTTTGTGACCACAGGATTCAAAATGGGGCAAAAAACCCCCTGGGAATGGTGGGGGAGGTTTCAGTGCTGACCTAAAAATGTGTTGATTTTGCTGATCTGCCCCCAAAACGAGGGCTTGGGAGAAAGAAGCCACCAGACATTGTTCATGTGGGGACACGAGGCCAGGAGCTCTGAAATTCCTCTGGGGCTGTTGTGAGGAACACTGAAAGATGTTTGCTGGCAGAAAGTTTGGATGTGGAGTTTTAGTGAGTGTGTCACTCACAGCTGGAGGTCGTGCTGTCTAGACAAGGGGAAAATTCCAGCTGCCCATTCCTCTGCTCCTTATTTATTTCAGTTTGGCATTTTAAGCTGATCAGGAGATGCCAGAAAGACAGAGATTTTAGTCTGGCCAGATAGACACAGGGCTAAATCAGAGAATTACATCAGCAGATGGTAATTGTTGAGATTAAAGTTGAAATTATATTTATGAAGAAGATGATTGGAGACAAGATTTAGAGCAAAGGAATCAGGGAGCTGAGCCTGGAGCCAGCAGAGCCCCAACCAGTGCAGTCATTCTGAGGGCCCTGAGGGTTCAATTAACCTTGACAGCCTGGAGTCTCTTAAAAGGAGCAGAGCTTACCAATGAAATGCAATGAAAAATTACTACTTTTAAACTATTGGCAGTTTAAAACCTTGTCTCGACAGCAAAACCTACTCGACAGACACCTCTAAAATGCTGCACGCTAAATGTGCTGTAAATTTATTCTCGTGGCAGGTTTATTTCTTCATTAAATATTAATGTTGGATGGGGTTTAGCATATGCATGACGTTGCTGTAAATTGAGTTAGAAATTTATCAGGTTAAGTCATGTTTGAGTCTAAAGGTCTCACTCTTGAATGTTCAGTCATGCAGCAAAGAAGAGGGGACCTACAAATAACAGTCCTCAAAGACAAATGTAATAAATTGGAAGAGGCTGCTCTGTTTTTCAGTCAAATCATGTCGGTATCTGTTTAGGGATTGGCTTTTATGTATTTTTTTTTTTTTTTTAATTTCTTCCCAATTCCTGTATGTGGTGCCTGATTTGGTACAATTTTCTCACCATTTTCTGGGGGATGATTTGTAAAAAATTTTACGGCTGTGCAATTTAGCACACCAAAAGAGAATCTAAATTTTCAGCTCTATCTCTCTTCTGGTAGGTGGTAAGGAAGGAGCTCTTAGCAAGCTGTTCACAAATAAATCTTTTCTTGTATGTTAGATGGAGAATTTTCCTGCATCTTGACAAATGAACTCTTTGGCTTGCTGTGATACATACAGGGAATTACCAAATATTGACCAGCTAAATGGTTCTGTGTCACTGGGAAGAGATTTCCTTGTCACTGGATCTATTTCTGTGCCATACAGCTGCCATCAAATCAATGGCCCTGTGCTGCTTGTATTTAATGTTTGGAGAGAGAAATGGATCAAATCCTGGGATAAGAAGCAGGAGAAAGAGTGCAGGGCCAATTCTCAGAGGGAAATCCCAGCAAACCTTTGGAATATATGAAAATCTCCTCTGTGGACATGAATATTTGCCAGTAACAAGTGGCATGGCCTCATGAGCTATAAGCACAATTTCTGTTTTTATTTGGGAAGGGGAGGGGAATATTCCCAAATCCATGCAGTTGGTACTTGACCAGCTCTAGCTGACATTTTACTGAATAATCTTTGCAGCTGGGAAATGCCCTGTGGGATGTTTGCAGAAGGAAAGGCTTTTGTAACATCTTCTAGAAATCCCATCTGTGTCCCTGATAATATTCTGGAACAACTTCAGTGGAGATCTCAAGATCCATATGGATCTTATTAAAGTCCTCTTGCTTGCTGTGGGACACTCTGGGACCTGGAGTTGTAAAAGCTAAAATTAGCTAAACTCAATGTGATTAATTAAACCTTCAGATTTCTAGCTTTGTGTCCTAAAGTATCTTTTTAATTAAAAGGGGAAAAAAAGGTTATTTGAAATTTCATAATTTTTTTAAAGCAACATGATCTTCATATGTGGCACCTTTTTTGTCACTTTTTCCTGGTGTCTGGATAAAAGACAACTAGAATAGAATAATAAGGCATTTATGTTTATTAATTTTGTTTTACATTTGCTTTAACAGAGCTCCTATCCCTATTTTCATTAAATATGGGGGTTATTAATTATCAATATAAGCTGGGATTGCAGGAAGAAAAAGTCTGCCAGGGTTGGGTTTTTACCAAGGTGATTTCCACCTGCCTAGGGTTTAAAAATCAGTAATGTTAAGGATGAGCCAAAGCATAAACAGGAGAGATGTAGAGATAAAAGGTTTTGTATAAAATGACTATTTGTTAAAAAGCTGTACACTTTGATTGCCTTAATTAAAGTTGTTAGAATATAATTATTTGCAGCTAACCTGACCAGTAGCTTGCATTCAACTGCCATGCAAAATATTCCTGTTATTTTCTAATCTCCCTGCCTCAACCTCTTCCCTGCTGGATCCCCACAGAGTTCTGTGTCACAGGAGGAGAAGTGCAGGAATTATTATCGTGGTGTTCATGGCAGTGATTCCCATTCTGAAACCCCCAAACTCATTTTCTGGTGGCTATCTTGATTTGTGGCATTCACAGTTGCATGGAGGCTGAAAAGCTGAATGTCTTGACTTGTCTTTTTTTTTTTTTTTTCTGTTTTTGATTGTTTCTTTGTTTGTTTTTTGTTTGTTTTTTGTTCTTGTTTTGGTTTTGTTTTGTTTGGTTTGGGGTTTTTTTGTTGTTGTTGTTTGTTTGTTTGGGTTTTTTTTTTGTTTGTTTGTTTGTTTGTTTTTCCTGCCATGTGAGATGTCACAGAGCACTTACCAGCCACCAGCTTTTAAGGGAAAAGAGACAAATGTTGTGGAGACATTGGGCAATTTAAATGTGTAATTCCTTTTCTGGAAGTGCAGTTACCCCATAAAATGTGATTTCCACCCAAACACAGCCTTAATCTGGAGGTGGGAGAGGGAGCACCAGTTACAGCCCCCACTTCCCAGACTTCCTGGTGGAAATGGCACAGAGGATTCTTCTTTCCACAGTTTAATAAAGCTCCTGTGCATGGTTAGTCTAAATTTAAATTTATGCTGTTTAGCAACTAGAAAATTCACCATTTGTTGCTGAACCAGAGTACTTGCACTGAAAAGACTTGTAATTTTTAATTCCAACAATTTACAAGATAAATCTTGATGTGTAACTCCAGTAAGAGCAGGAGAATGGCCCCAGAATTCTGCCTCTGACAGTGACCAGGGAGGTTACAAACAATATGTTTGATACATCCCACAGTACATTCACAGCTTAAAGCTGTTTGAAGTTTGGGAGTATTTGGAAACCAAATGGGAATATTTTTGTGTATATGAACCCCAGGGGTTTTATGTGATCTCCCCAGGCACTGTTCATCTCCTTGGGATTTAGATGTCTTAGCTCCTGTGTGAATCAATCACGATAAATAACAAGTTCTGCTTTTGATGTTGGAAGATTTTCAGTCCTCAATTATTGAAAATCTTAATACACTGTCATCTGAAAAATGCTGCATTGCTCTTCCTTTTGTTATATAAAGGCAAGAAATCTTATTTGATTCTTGAGAAGATTAGGAGGGTAGACAGAGTCACAGATAACAACAATTTTCCCAGACAGAAAGCAGGGAGGAGGCACTTGGATGAGTCTCTTTTTTTGTAGAATGTTTTATAAAGAGGTAGCAGGACCATGGGAAGAGTAGAATAATCACTGTTTTCATGACTTCTGTAATAATTATGCTCTGTATGTGGCTTGTGCAAGTACCACCAGCATTTTTACTTCGTGTCTGTGTGCATCACTCACTCCACACCTGGTTTTTCACAAATGGCCAGAGAACAATGGATATTGGAGCAACATAACAGGCCAGAAATGTCAAATTGGAAGAAAAGGAAGCAAGAAACCGATAATTACTAATTAAAAAAAAAAAAAAAAGCTTTCAGGCACTTAACATTTTGATATTCTCCTCACGATGAGCGTTTCAATTCTGTGAAGCAATCATTTTCCAACTCATCTGAATGACAGGTGCTAATAATGAAAAATAAACATAATGATGATCTAATATGTGTACCTGAGGAGGTCTTGCATGCATTATTTGCTCCTAATGCCTGTTGAGAAGATACTTGTTATTAGGATATTCACATTTCAATAATATTTCTCCATTTACTCTAAACTGTGAGCCTTAAATTAGCCCCAGGCCGGAGTGTGGCACGAAACAAATCCACAGTCCTGGCTGGGATGAAGGAAAAGACAAAGATTTGTCTGTGTGAATTCCTTCAAACAGACCCAGCACTTAAAAACCTCTGTCATTTCTCACGAGTGTTTTCCTTACAGCACAACTGACAGGGAGGGACATTTGGTGTCTTCTGACCAGCTGATATTGAAGTAATGGAATTTATGATCTGGACACCCTCTGATTTTACTGACTTCCTGCTTTTGGTGCCAGCAACGAGATGGGGAAACTGGGCAGAGTCCTACAAAGGGAACTCAGATAAATGTATGTAGGAGTTTGAACACATCACAGAGAATCTGGGCCAGGCATTGTGAGTCCATAAACCATTGCTTAAATTTGTACCAATAGAACACACTTGATTTTCCTCTGTTTTACATTTATATGACTGATAGGAAGACTTAACTTGATGTTTGTACTAAATTCCATAAGAAGGAACGTCCTGATAGGCAGCGTGTCTGGGAGGGGGAGGAAATCCAGGGGCTGATACTCTGCTCTGTACCAGTGATTTGGATTCATTTAAGCTGTGACTACTTGATTTATCTCTATCTATTGCTGTGTTGCCACCTCATTTTTTTGTGTCTTGCCTATCAAGCCCAGCCTTTCAGCAGAAGTGTTGTTATTGGTAGGTACCTGCTCAAAGGAAGCAGGTGACAAATTGGAGCTTTGAGCTCAGTTACCCTCGCTGTTATTGTGCAGCCAAAACCATTAAAAGAACAGGAAGGCCCTCTATGAATGTTAGAGAACAGCATTTGCCACACACAATAGCTATTATTCATCTCTTTCTTTGCTCAGCCTGTCCCTCCTGACGGTGGCACAGTGAATAAGTGCTTTGCTATTGAGTTTTTTCCTCCTCGTGGTTATCTTTGCCATCCCTGTGGAGTCAGTTCACTTTCAGAAAGTCCTCTGCACCTTCCAGTGTCTGTCTTAGCAGCGTTGCTTCATTTGGAGACTATACTTAGAACTAGTTCATTGTATGAAACAGTCATGATAGTAATTCGTTCAGGGGAAATTGCTTTTCCAAAGGTGGAGAAGTTAATTAAGTGTGTAACAGGAGGAAGCTAAACCTTACTAATTAGTGAGAAGGGTAACGATTATGGGAGAGAACAGATGACACTTGGCTGAAGATGAACTCAAGAAATTGCTTTAGCCAAAAGCAAGTTGGAAGAGTGAATAGAAGATGAGCTTTAAGAAAGCAAAGACTCTGTCAGTGTGTCCTGATAAATTACACCTCATTTATAGTGTGTCTGCTAGGTATTAATCAATAATTTGTCGGGATGATCCTTCACTGGGAGGCACAGCCCCTGCTTTGTGGTGTAGAGAATTTCACTCTGACCCTTTAGGTGCTCCCCAGGAGGAAAAAGGGTGGCAGCTCTTACAGACAACTGCAGGAATGTTTATAGGGAATGTGGTGAGGAAAAGGGTGGCAGCTCTTACAGACAACTGCAGGAATGTTTATGTGGAATGTGGTGAGGAAAAGGGTGGCAGCTCTTACAGACAACTGCAGGAATGTTTCTAGGGAATGTGGTGAGGAAAAGGGTGGCAGCTCTTTACAGACAACTGCAGGAATGTTTATAGGGAATGTGGTGAGGAAAAGGGTGGCAGCTCTTACAGACAACTGCAGGAATGTTTATGGGGAATGTGGTGAGGAAAAGGGTGGCAGCTCTTTACAGACAACTGCAGGAATGTTTATGGGGAATGTGGTGAGGAAAAGGGTGGCAGCTCTTTACAGACAACTGCAGGAATGTTTATGGGGAATGTGCTGAGGAAACTCAGCAGCTCCACTGCTCTGCCCTCCAGTTCTGGGCTGCTTCTCCTCAGTGTTGTCCATCACTCTCACCCTCTTTATTCACGTCAGACAGGAAGATTGTTTGAAATGTTGGGTTTATGTTTGGTCCAGAATAAATTTTTCTCTTGTGGTGTGTGTTGAGAACCAGTCATCACCCACACCTCACTTTTAATGGGGTTGTTCTAGTTAGTATTTTTTTTTCTTATTGTAGCAGAAATATAAATATTGCATAGGAAAATACTTTATTCAGCTGCCAGATTCCCAATGAGGTGATGTGCTCTACTTACAGCAAAATCAAACCATACTCCAAGATTTATAATGTGTTTCAATAACAGCTGTTTTATAAAAATAATAACAATATGCTTATTATACTGAAGTATGATAAACAGCATTTTCTTTCTGTCCTTTGCCCAAAGGAGCTCCACTGCAAAGCCCTGTCTCAAAGTCTCCATCCAGACTGCATTCCTATTTGTAAATCAGATGAGACAATTATAATGTTGACCTACATTGTTATAATGATAAATCCAATTCAAACTGCTCACAAATACCATTTTATCTTGTCCAAGGCTGTGCTGCAAGAAACCTGTGGCCTGATATTTTTAGCCATGTGACTTAAGCCTTCTTTAAGGCCAGTGCTCAAAATACAGTGTACTGTAGGCAAATACCATCCCATGTTTATGACCTTTTCTGGTTTCATCCTGTAGCCAAGGTCAAGTAAGTGCTGCTCACCTTTGGTTTCAATATTTTTTTGTTTCCTTTGAAGCAGTAGGTCTGGCTTTTCATCAATCTAGCTACTTGTACCTGCATACTGCAACCAGTTCTTTGGTCTTTTATTTGGAATTAATTGATTGTCAGTGTTCTGGAATGAATCAAAATAGAAGGGAGAGAAATCTTATTTTCTTTACTCAGTGTTTAGATTCTTATGGGAGACAGTAACACTACAGGATAGAAAAAATAGATAAAATGTTTGAAACCGTTACATTTCAGTCCTCCTTGTGCAGCAGGTGTTTTAGAAAGTGTTCTTTAAAAGATTGTCTGGTCTGGGTTTAGTAAATTGTTGTTATCTTCTAGACAAATAGTTTTACTTTTTAAGAGTCATTAATAAATGCTGAAGATGGCTCAGCCTTGCAAAGGAGAAAGAACCCCCTTAGAGTCCTCAGCATTTCAATTGCCTCTCTGAGGTGAGAAAACTTTTAGGGCAAAGTGTATGATTTAAATCTAAACCAGTTTTTTTTTTATTAGGAGAATTCCTAATGGAAGGTATTGTAAAAAAAAAAAAATGAAAAAGTGATCAGAGTATATTAATCATTTAAACTTCCTTGGAGTCTGGGGCACTATAACTTTAATTAGTGATGCCAAATAAGATAATAAAGGTCCTCTGTTGGATAGACATAAAAGATGAGGACACTTCTGCATTCTGCCAAACATTACATATTGTCCATGTGATGCTTACTGTGCCAAAGCAAGGAACTTAACATGGTATATTTTGTGCCAACCAATATCATTTTATAATAAATGACAGCTGAAAGAGATTTTTAAGCAGAGAAGTTTATCTAAGTTTTTTATCTTTCACTGAGTGTTCACGACAATTTGTATTTACTCACATTAGCTTGTGTGGGCTGCTATTTATTTGTAGTGCCTGGAAGTTTTCTTCCTATGTAGACCATATATTTTTGTTTTAGATGGTTTACAAATGGTGATGATATATAGAGGAAAGGATTGAGTGCATGTATGTGTGTGTGTGTGTACATTATCTGGGAAATATCTGCCATTAGTGAAGACTTGTGTGGATCTGAAATAGGTGAGTAATGGGATCATTTGTGTCACTCCTGTTACATTCCTGTAGTTTTCTTTAGAAAATTCCTCAGACAGTTTTGCTTGAAGTGTTAAACAATAAACATGTTTGATAAACCAATTTGGTGAAATTTCAAATGCTTCAGACACAAAATACTGTTGGTAAAAGTCCATGGGACACCACCTGTAAAAAGGCTTATCAGATTTAGTAAAAAGGAGCCAGTGGCAAAGAGGTGCAAGTATAGAAAGGATCCTAGAAAGAATCACCTGGCAAAATGGACAGAGGTATCTGTTGTCTTAAAGAAAACTTGAGATTGAGTTCCAGATGAAGGGAAAAGAGAAGCTAAAGCTAAATTCCAGGTATGTTTGAAATGCAAGTAGAAAATATATTCCTTTTAAAGCCTTGTCACAAAGGCCTGTCATAGGAGAAGAATTTGAAACATGAAACTGATAGCTTTGCCTCTATGTGTACATGGAATTAATACTTAGAGAGTTGAACGCTCTTTTAAAATCCTTTGCATCGATGTCCATCAAGAAAATAAGATCTATCATAAGATCCAAAACATTTCTACTGCATGATGGAATAAGGAACAGTAAAACTGATTATTTTAGAATTTATTTAGGATGGAAAAAAGGCAGAGGTAGGAATGAGATTAACAAAATAGCTTAAATTCATCTGCAGATAATAGGATTGCACCAGGGACAAATTTGTCCCCATTTGTTTCCCAAGCTTTTTATATCTGAAGCTTGAGCTCAGATCAATAGGAGAAGATACAAGATGCCCATGAATGAGTTATAGGAGTTTGCAATGCTAAATGAAATATATTTAGATTCTTTTAAATTTGGGGATGTTGTTATAATGTAGAACATCTCTCAGACTATTTCATGTCTTTCCTACTCAGAGCTTTTGAAGGTTATAGACATTGTTTTCAATAAAGCTGTAGGACATAACTGAACATTTCTTCATTGCACCACACAAGTTCTCTATGCTGGCCAGATAAATCCCCCTTTGCCTGAGGCATGTGAGACACGTTGTTACAACTGCAAAACTCAGAAGTTTGAATACAAAAGGTATGTCCTATAATTGTAGCTGCTTTCATGTTGATTTTTCAAAATACTATTTATCAGCAGTGAACTTGTCAGCCTGTCATTTTTATTTGAAAAAGTTGTTTTTTTTTGGTTTTGTTTTTTATTTTTCATCTAAATAATCAGTGCAGTCACTGACACTGTAATGACTTAAAAGCAGCCATATTACCTTAGGAAATGTGTCTAGAAAATAAGACATTGATGCTTTAGATGCAGAGAATTAGATTAAATGAAATATCACAGTTCTTCAGTTGTTGGTATTTATGTCCTTGGGGAGAAATCTGCAGTCCTTTGCCAACTGGCCAGTGAAAAGTCATGCCATAGAATGATAATCAAAAAATCCAGTGCTGGGAAGGGTATTGGGAGACACTCATGTCCACTTGATATGTGGAGATCTTGAGAAAATGCAGTAATGTAATTTCTGTGAAGCGATTCAGGGAGGTTCAGTGCTGTCCTCTGAGCCATGACCACACAGGACAGTGGAAAAGATGTCATTTCACCCTTTTTTTGGTGAGCAGGATCTGCAAACCCCACCATCATCCTTACTCTGCCTGCAGGGGTTGACATTTCCTACTGGCAGCTTCTAAAACCATCCCACAAAGGGCTGTGTGCAAGGATTCACTGCACAAGAGAGGAAAAAAAATACCAGACCAGCTCTGCTGCTCTGCTCTGTTCTGCAGCCTGAAGGCAAAGAAAGTCACTTAATAGGAGTGCTGGCTCCTCTCTTCAGCCTTTGGTTAACTGGAGTGTGTAGATTGCAGGAAAATACCCCACAGCTTGGTAGTGAGGAGATGGATATTATATCTTATTGCACACTTCATACCTTCAGATAGATTTCTTCCAAAATGGTTGAGTGGTTTGGAAGTATTTCTTTTCTCATAGCTAATCCTCAGACTGAACACATTTGATTCTTTCCACTCTCTTAAAATGTGTTGTGATGCTCCCCTTGTCTTCTTGCAGCTCAGACTGAGGTCCTGGTTGAGCTGATATGAGGCTGTGTCTGAAAGGACATAAAAACCCAGGCAAAGAACAACTTTGCAGCTTACTTTGATGATACTGTGTCATGTTTAATCAGGGAAGATTGAACCAGTCACCTTGAGATTCTGAGAGCATTGTTCAATACCATTTAAAACATTGATTTTCTGTAACTATGAATCCTCTCAAGTAGTCATTAGACAGGAAGCAAGTTACCTGGGGGGGTTTTGATACAGAAAATGTTAGGAAGAGAGAAACCTAGCCTGGAGGAGGCAAGCTGGAAACTGAGGAGCAGTTTGTCAGACCTGAAGCAAAGGTGTCTCCCAGGACTGGCAGGGGTGATGGTATTCCATTGATTCTCAGAAAGAGCTAGAACAACTTTCTGACCTTACCTCACCTGGCAGCAATACTTTTTAGATGACTAAAAATGGACAGAATGGTTAAAGAAAATTTTAAAAAAATCTTGGTAGACATGAAGAGCTAAAGCATGGAACTCTTTTTGAGAGGCAGCATTAGTCGTGGGTGTTTACTGCCAACAGATGTTTCAGTGTTAAGGCAACTACCTGAAAACATTGCCCAAGACTATGTGAACTTTACTTCAGCAAAAAGTTATTTTCCGTAATCTCTCTTGGTGCCTGAAAATGTTGAGCTGCAAAAGAATTGTTGTTACAGGTGTTTATTGCAGTCACTTATCCTGTGGGTAAGAATGACACAGAGCACAAGCAACGGAGTTGTCAGATGGTTTTTAAATTAAAACAGAGGCCTAGAAAAGCAGCCATACATGCAAAAATATCAGCAGTAAAGGAAAAAAAAATCCATATATATTTCTCTTTTTTTATATAACTTTATTAGCTGTCTGCTCCTCACAAGCACTACTTATCTAAATTACAGCAGTTCCAGAACTTGCTGGGATCCTGCTAATCTGAGAAAAGCCCCTCAATGGAATGCTCTACTGCTAGAATTAGAAGTATTTTATAGGGATATCCATGTACATCTAGCTAAGGTATTGGGATTTTGTATTGATCTCATCCCTGTGGTGTGAGCGGGGTCTGAATTTGGTGTTCTGGAGTAGAGAGTCATTGACAGAAACTGCAGTGGGCTGGCACATTGTGCTGAGCCATGGAAAAAATGAGAGAAATTACTGAAATACCACAGTGCTGCACAATGAAAGGGTGGCTTTGAAGACTGTGTTTGAATGTACTTCAACTTTGCCTTTTACACCAAAGATGACCCACTCTGGAACTTACTTTGCCATTGTTTTAGAGAGCAAAAAAAGTGAGAAGCAGCAGTTTAGCTTCCATTTGCCCTGCCTGGCTGTGCAAATATGATGCCCTTGGGACATTTCTGTTAGACTGGACTGGAAGAGCAGTTCTGGTGAACAACTTCCCAGAATCATGGAATCCTTGGATGCTTTGGGTTGGAAGGGGCTTTTAAAAACTGCCTTGTTCCAGTCCCTGCCATGGGCAGGGACATCCCCCACCAGCCCAGGCTGCTCAGAGCTCCTTCCAACCTGCCCTTGAACCTGTGAGTATTTTGTGGGAGTCTCAGCAGGAATTTCCTAAGCAGAATTAGCATAAACTGTGTACTAATAGATTTGAACATTTCTGTCTCTGCAGTCAATACTAAAATATTTCCTATTCCTTCCCTATTGAGATGTGGCAAATGGAACCAGTTAATCAGTGTTTTCTTTTGTCATTCATATTTTTCTCTGTCCTGCTTACTCTCCTGTAAAATCTACAGACCTTAGTAAAGAATGTGCATCAGAATTGAATTCTGGATTGTTGTAAATGGCATAAATTGACCTCAAGCAATTAATTTGGTAAAGTTCCCAAAGAATTGTATCCCTTATCCAACACGGTTCTGGTGGTTTTACATTTATCTTTGAGAAGATGCTTTTCTGCAGCATCTTTTGTTTTAGTGTGGCAGAACTTCAGGAAAGAAAAAAAGAAAGGGGGCGGATTAGAAAGTAATTTTAATTACTTTAGTTAATTTAGACAATTTTGGTAATACAAGCAGGTTTTTGAGGTCCACTGACATATGACAGTGGACAAGCAAGTGTGTCTAATTGCCTCTCTGTGATTAAGAAGCTTGAAAAGGAACTTTATAAAAGCTACTGGCGGTGCAGGTTCTTTGCTTGTTGTGTGCAAGGATTCCTCTGGCACCAGTGGGAGAAGATATTTATTTCAACATCACTTTATCTGACAATGACCCTCTCTCTGTACCTGCCTGAGAACATGCTAGAAAACTCTCTGCAAGCAACTATAACGGACTTCAGCAGGGACTAATTGCTTCATTAGGAAAAAAATAAAGGGATTACAAAAAAAAAAAGGTGAAAGAGTGCTGCAATTAAAATTGACAGCTTTAAAAAAAAAATTCTGTTGCAGTCTGATGGGAACTTTGGCAGTGGAAAAAAGGGGCAAGTTGAAAAACGGAAATAGTCTGTTTAGAAAATATCAGAATGAAAGGCACTGTGTGTCCTTTCCATCAAAATGAACAGCTTGGTGACAGTTGCATGATTTCATATAAACATTTCAGTTTTGTCATAGCCTTAGCTTAAACAGACATATTACAAGAAAATTGTGCTCCACTATAAGATGTCAATCTGATTTATTTTTCCCCTTGTCACAGTAGGCCTTTGGTTTTTATTTACTTCGGACAGGGATCAATTTTTTTTTTCCCCTTTTTTTTTCCCCCTGCTTTGATATATCTCACCTTGGTTGCTGTTCTAGAGATTGCTTTGCTGGAATACCAACTCAATAGCTCATTTTGAGTAGCTGGGAATGAAGGGCCAGCCATTTTTCACCTGTAAATGTATCTTAGAGAGCACATGATTAATCTATCATTAGCTTTGATCAGCTGCTCTCAGAGATATGCAGAAACTCAGAGTCTCCACAAATCTCTCCATGAAGCACAAGTTTATTTGTCTTTTCTTCTGGAATGCTTTTGAGGCAACCATAAATCATCTTATTTTGAATAATGTTCATAGAACACTGCTGAAGCTCAGGTGATGAAATCCATGTGTCTGGCATCTGGCTCAGTGCTTATTTTCCTGTGGTTTGTCCCCCTGCATGCATGTATCCATGAATAATATCAACACATATCCCCTCCTCTGCAAAATAAACCTTCATCTAATCTATTATAAAAAAATGTATTTACCATGTGTGAGTCCAAAGCTGTTTGTATACTAACAAAAATCAGAAATCCATTGGTTGCTAATACTTTGAAATATTTATTATGAAATGAAATATTCATTTGAAATTAGATGTGTGCACAGAGGATGAGCTTTCCATTTCTCCTGTTATTCATAGTTTTTTTTTTTTTTTTTTGTTTTTTTTTTTTGTTCAAATGACCCACTATTCTTATGTGCATAGAATACCTGTGGCTGTTCAGTTCTTACATTGTTTTTGTGCCTGGACACTTCATTGGGTAATTCTGGTCTAATTTTCAGTGCAGCCTGCAGTGAATGCAGGTGTCCAGACTGCAGTGCTTGGATGGAAGGTGGATGTGGGGAGAATGTGTGCATCAGGTAACACTTCAACCCTTCTTTCCCAAGACACATCTGCTTTCTGTTTGTGTGTTTCATAAAGCTGGCCAAATGTTCCAGAATCATGTTAAATGTCTCTTCTGGCTCAGGGTTTCTATAGAAAAAAAGCTCATTTTCAGAGTAAACCTGTTAATCTTAAGGAGAGGTGGCCAAATCTGGACTAGATAGGAAGTGAGGCTGGTGCTCCTTGAGGATGCAAGTTGTTTTATCCCAAATATTAATTATATGTTAAAATATATATGATAATGAAATATGCACATTGGCCTGTGTTCTGTTAAAACACAGAAGTTTTAGCCATATCATGAACATATTGCTATATCATCAGCTGTTTGAGTATAAAGGTAATTAATAAACTTAAAGGCAAGTAATTCTACCTAAGATTGTTTCTAAAAATGTGCTGTAGCTGTGGCAGACACTATAGGAGAGTCACAGAGCTACACAAGTACTTAATAATTCTTACCTGCCAATTGTTTCAGTTTCTCATGATTACTTAAATCTGTAGCAAACAACACTGCTGAGTTGTGCTGTATCTGCCATAGTGAGAGTCACTGGGAAAGCAAAGAGAATCAGTTTGGTTCTGCTTCATTTCCTGCAGGGTTTATAAGTCCATTTCCAAGCAGGCTCTGAAATGTTGTGTGGCATTAACTGGTTCACAGCTCCCCAGCACGTTGTGCTAAAGACAGAGCTGAACAATCCACAGACACCAAGAGATGGACATTGACACCCAAATATGAGGGTGCACCCTTCAGCTCACCCACAAATGTGGACAAGGCTGGGGAAAAAGTAGTCCCAGGGCTACTGGAAGGGGAGGTTATTGGAACAGGGTGCCCAGAGCAGCTGTGGCTGCCCCTGGATCCCTGGCAGTGCCCAAGGCCAGGTTGGACATTGGGGCTTGGAGCAGCCTGGGGCAGTGGAAGGTGTCCCTGCCCATGGCAGGGGTGGCACTGGATGGGCTTTAAGGTCCCTCCAACCCAAACCAGTCAGTGGTTGTGTGATTTTGGTGATACAAAAGGATATAAACCAGTCCATCCCTTTATTGCCCCTTGTTTGGCCCCCCTTGGAGCCAGGTTCCAGACATCACCAGCAGTCCCTGGGGCTGTGCTGTGCCCTGTGCTGGCAGGGAGCTGGCACAGCTCACAGCAGGCTCGGAGCACAGGTGCTCTGGGCACAGATCACCCTGCATTACACAGCTCTGCCAGGACTTTTTAGTGTAGAACTTGCCTGGGGCTCGCTGTCTCCCAAAGCTATTTCTGGGCTGCTGCAGTTTACACGGTGCCTTTTGTTCAGGGCTGTGCCTGAAACCACAGTGCAGCCCTTGCTTCTAAACAAGCCAACACCTCCTTTCTTTTTTTATCATTGCCACTTTCAGCTCTGACACCAGTACATTTTGTGGCTTCTCGGAATTAATATTTAAGTTTTAATGTTGTTAATAGCTCAGCCTTTAATTTACCTGTGTTGCTAGAAGCAATTAATAATGCCTTACTGATTCTCCATGAATAGCATAAAATATTGATGTAAGAGCAGAAGGACTATTTATACTCCTGGAATTATATCCCCTCATTTTACTTGTCTATAACAGACAACTTTAATAAGACTGTAGGAGGAGAGTTATGGTGGGTTCTCATATATTCTTAGCCATATCTACTAAAGTATTTGGTTTTATTCTGGAGTGTTTTATCATTAGCTGTTTGATATGTTTTAGTCTAAGCAGATATATTGGGTTTAGAAGGAGTAAATGGGTAATATTTCTACACTTGTTCTGCAGCAGGTGACACCAGGTGACCCAAACATGTCTCTTGTCCTTAACATCCACAGGCAGACAGTGAAGCAGGACAACTGCCTGACTTTCAGTTCAGTGAAAAGCCAAAAATTCTGCAGGAAAAATGGTTCTAAATCTAATTTGAACATAATTTCGAGGGGGGTGAGTTTTTCAAGTGCTATAAGTCTGGAGATTAAATACAACTCTTTTTGCATGGGATAAGGCCCATTTCTGCCAAAGCTTTGCAGGTAAAGACTAATTGAGAATGGGGAGAGGTGGGGTTCCCATCCTGCCAGCGCTGCTGGTGAATAATAAATGCCCATTTGACAAGCAATGCTCACAGATCATCCTGCAGAACAGGATGTGACTGTGGGATGAATATTACTCAGGAAAGGAGAAGACAGATCACCTCATCATGCTGAATAAGTGATCAGAGAGGGCGAAAGGAAAGGATTACATCTCAGAGGTTTGTCCCTGTTGTTCCATGGCACTGAGAAAAATTGTGTGAGTCTGAGTTTGAAAGAAGAGCCTATACATCTGTTCTACAAGTATTTGTCACTAATTCTGTTTCCTTCTAATCTCCTTGGTGAATATTTGCTATTAATACCTTTTCATATGTATATGTACATTTACTTTCTCCATCTCTGTCTAAATTATAACTGGAGTCAAAACCTAATGTTTTTCTGTACTAAGATTACTTTAGATATGAATCTGGAGCTCAGCTAAAACTGGGGAGCTGGGACGACACATTTAAGGCACAAAGAGGAAACAAGGCCCTATTATTAAACCTCTTATTGCAATGTCTAAAATACTGAGGCATAATTGCATCTCACAAACATCAATGGACAGGTGAGAGCTGTTCAAACACTTTATTATGGTCCTCAAAATACTGCTATACTGTGAAATTAATTCAAATAAAAATATCCAAAGGAATAAGAA
Organism: Rhabdornis inornatus; assembly: GCA_013397075.1. NCBI lineage: Eukaryota > Metazoa > Chordata > Aves > Passeriformes > Rhabdornithidae > Rhabdornis > Rhabdornis inornatus. Next base: position 1,626,904 of record VWZS01001110.1, on the reverse strand, counting down.
GTAGGACCAAGGAACAGTCTCAATTCATATTCTTTCATGCCAGTCATGCAGAAAAATTCTGAAAAGCCAAGAGTACATCTGGAAGTATATTTCAAGTTTTCATAATCTCAGTGGCAGGTTTGTGAGAAAGGGTGGCCAGTGAGGGTGGAACCAAGCTGAGGTTTCTTCTTGCCTCTTCTGCACCTTCTCTGGGAAACAATTTTGTGTGTGAAATTGGAAAGCGAATTATTCTCCATGTCCCTCGGTCCTCTCAGTGGGAATGGGGTTAAGAGAGTTTTTGTGTCTCACAGAGAAGTTAAATTATAAATGACTTTATAAGGTGCTCAGATTCCCCATTAAATGTGTGAAGTGTGAAATACACTCAGGCAGGGACAGTTAATGTTATTTTAATCATATCAAATCAGGAACCTTCCCTATCAAAGCAGGCTGAAGCTGCATATAATAGTGGTCATTGATTGCTACTGGTGTAATTATCAATCCTTTACACTGTGCTTTACATTGCCAACACACTTAAAAGAGTTTCATTTTGCCAGAAAAAACAGTTCTACTGAATTATGGCAGGCTGGGGTACTTATGATTTTTGTAAACATTAAAAGTTTTTCTGCTTTTGGAGCTTAAGGACAATGGAAAAGAACACCACTTTTATATCAATAAATAAATAAATATAAAAATATTGTGACATTTTAAGCAATAGAAAAAGGTTTCTCAATAAAGCCTTTCTAAGGAGCTCCAGGGATCCAGGAATTACATGTTATCTTATTGAATGGTGCAGGTCTTACATACATTGTTCAAAATAGAATTTCCTTCCTCTACCTCCCCCAGGAGCAGATGGTTTCAGTTTTCTTTCTTTGTTTTCTTGTGGATTTATGATTATTTCACTCAGTTGCCAAGACTTGTGTGAAGATTGGAACTTGACCTTTTCTTTTAATCAGGCTTTTTTTTGTTGTTTAAAAGGTAGGAAGGTACCAAACCAAATGTGACCTCGGAAAAACACTCCTTTTTTAACAGAGAGTCATGGAGTTTATTCTCTTGTGAGTTCTACAAACCAAAAATTGCGTGCTAGAGTGGCCAGCTCCCAGCATCCATGGGCTGGAATCAGGAAGCCAAGCAGAAGTGGGAGGAGGGCGTGCAGGAGAAACAGTGAAAGTGTAAATGGCAGAGAGAAGCACAATTCCCTTGGCAGGTGATTTCCGTGTCTCACCCAATATATTTCATTTTTCAGCCCCATGTTTCAGGGAGTTAACAGCTCAAAGCCCTGTGAACAGCAGAACTCCAGAGGGAGGGAAGGGTGGCACATCCCATGGATGTGGGATTTATAGCCCTTGCAGTCAAAGCTTTATTTTTGCTGTCAGTGTGGCAAATCTGCTCCCTCTGCAGTGATGTTTCAGCAGGGTCTGAAGAGGCTGGAGGGGTTTGGGATGATCCCTCTTGAAGGCACCTTGGGTGGGTTTGAAAACTGAACAGCAGTGGTTGTGATCTCCTTCTCCTTACAAATCCACCAGCAGAAATTCACCATTGTAAACATTTGTGTGGAAAACAAAGCCTGATATTAGGAAAAGTGCTGCACCCTGACATCGATTTGGTGACACATGTGACAAACTTGTACCACTCTAAAATTCCCTATAAAATATTATGTATGATACTTGAGTATCAGGGGACACTTGGTGGTTCCAAACCCCAGTAAATTAATTCACCTTGTCATCCCTTTTGGGCAGAAATGCAAGAAGTGATATTTAAGTAGATTTGAAAATAGCAGCAGTATTTTTTCTTCCTATTCTTGCCTAGCACTGTGTGTCAGATGTGATAAAGAGAGAAACATGTTGTTTGTTTGGGAATGTGGCAATATCTTTGAACAAATCCAGATAACTTCCGAGCTGACAAAGATAGACAAGTGTCAAACCTTAATACACATTAGACCTGCAGGCAAATGTCATTTTCTGCTCATTTCCACATCACAGGTTTTGCTCTGTGCTTAGTTGTTAGGAAAACAGCAGGTATATTTTGGGGGGTTTTGACAGAAAAGTTTAGAACAGATGGATGGATTAAATTTATCAAGTGAAATACCTCCACTTTAATTTGCTGCTATTGAAACTCTATGGGCAAGATGAATTTATTTTGATTTTCCTATGAGGAAGAAAATTAAAGGCTGAGACAAAGGTTATTTAATTAGTTGCATAATTCTTAGCAATAAAACAAATGCTAAACAAGACAGCACCAAAAAAGGTGCTAAGTCTCAAGAGTAATCCAAATGAAAAATCCACATTTTTTAAGGTTTGAGAATATATAACGACATCTATTGAAAGTAACATGGCTACTTTATAGCCTAGTTAGAAAGGCTACACTATAATATTTATAAAAACAAATAAAAATGCTTATACAGGAAGTGTATTTATAGCCACAAAGCAGTGTAGATTTCAGCCCAGGAATATTCTTAATTGTGTTTTATTTTTGATTTTTCCAGATCAGCCATAGACTTTGTCAGGTCACTTTTCCTCAAACCTCTGTGATGGTTTCCAATTTCCAGCTGGTTTCAGTTACTATTCATGTACATCTAAAGCAAAAAAAAAAATTAGTTTTGAAACCCAGAGAATAACTTTGTAACAAAATTCTGGAGTTTGCTTTTAGGTTTATGAGACAGATTTGTAATGAAACATGCAAATCACACCAATGTATTCTGCTTTCTTTTTGGAAAATATTTCCCTTTTCCATATACTACCTGGAAAAACTTACTAAGCTTTCAGTCAAGAATATGAGTGTTTTCAATCAAATTCAGTTTTCCCTTGAAACAGTGATAGATTTTCACAATGATGTGAACACAATTCCACGCTGAGGCTCGAAGCAGATGTTTTCCTGAATTTGTGTATTTTGCAGCATTCAGTTTTTTTCTGTGTTTTTTTAGAGCAATTTGGTAAAATCACACCGAAACACAATGTTGAACTTTGTCAACACCTTGTTGACCTATTTGCATTTTCAGCATCGCACACATGAAGGTTTTAAAAAAGACTCTGGCTTAGTTTTGATTGTGAAATGGCTTTTTTTCATTAGTACTCACTTATGTAACCTGTGTAATGTAAAACGGATTTCACAAGCAAAATGAAATAAAGAGAGCAGCTCAGAGTTTTATTAGTTCATATACAGTTTGAACAGCATTTGCTTGATAAATCCTCAGCTGCAGATTGAGTGTTTGTTTCTTTATGGATTACCATTTAGTTTAGAAAGCCATATAATTTAAATTAAATTTCATGACCCAGTCATCTGTATTCACAAAGAAGGTGGTCTGCAAACCAGACTAAGAATCCCAGGCCAGAGTATTTTGTGCTGGGGCTGACAAAGAAGCCACTTAACAGAGCCCCTCTTGCAAAGCACATCCAGAGTGTGCTCAGAGATTTCCCCAAGGTTATCCCTGTTTGCAGGCATCAGAGAACAATGCAGCCCTTAAAAAAAAACACACCTCTGATTACTTTTATTGCAAAATTAAAGATGATGGATTGGAAAGAGAAGAATTAGGTGTGTGATAGGTTATAACAGATCCCCTCATTTCCCTTGAGCCATTAGGAGGGTGCAGAGAAGCATTTGGTTAAATTAAAGCCCAATAAAAGTCGTAACATACTGAACTTTTCATGACTTATTGGAAACCTTTCATTGAGGAAAACACCATAACTGCATATGTAAAATAGATCTCAGAAAGCAAATTAGGTGATTACTTGTGAAACAAAAGCTTGTGTGAAGCTCTCTTATCCATTTTTTTCCTATGGATTTGAATTTATTTTCCATCATGCCCTGTAGTCTTCTCTAATCTGCCTTTGCCATTCCCTGTGCTGTCACTGTGCTCCTTATGGATGCACCTGCACCCTGTACAAGCTCTGGAAATGCCCTTGGATTTCAGGAACAGCTGGACTGAGCTGAAGGGCACAAACTGAGCCAGTTTGGGATGACATTGAACATGGCTCTGCTCATGGACAATATTACCAGAATATTCTAACAAAAGCTGTCCTTAATCTGAAGTGCATGAACAGGAGAACTTGAAGTTAGGGAATTCCTGCTGCCATGAATATGTCTGGATTAAGGACAGCTCCAGGCTGCTCTGTGCCCTTTTTCACCCAAATTTGCTGCTGCACATCTCAGTGAGCTGTAACTGTGGGTGGCATGACCACTCAGAGGTTGATTTGGGCTGATCAGGGCTAAGGGAAAGAACGTGTGAGTGGAATATTGGGGTTGTTTTCTGTTGTCTGAAGGAGCTCTGGCCAGCAGCACGGGTGTGATCACAGCAGGACGTGGCTGAGTCCCTGTGGCCCCAGAGGAGGCTCCAGGCTGTGCCACATCAGAGCAGCAGGGCCAGCTTAGGGGGTCACCAAGGTGTCCCCAGAGAGTCACTTCACCTTCAGCTGAGTGAGAGAGACAGCTCTGGGCGAGAAGGCAAAGCCTGCAGGATGAGACAATGTGCAGTGCTCCCCTTCAGCAGGCAGAGCAGGGCTTTGGGTGCACACACTGCAGCTCAATCTCTCACTGCTGAGCCCTGATGAGTTCCCCTCTCCCTGCAACACCAACCCCAGCCTCCTTCTGGCCACATCCAAAACCTCTCCTTTCATTCCTGTGATGGATTTTTTGTTTTGCAGCCCAAATACATCCAGTTTAATAGGGTTATCTGAATTTGAAAGCCAAGGTGATGCTTTGCACCCATCTCTGGTACAATTCCATGGATACCAGAGGACTAACATTTGCAGTGTTTATATTTTCAGTCCAAGGAGAAATCTATATCAGCTTCTCTCCGGGTTTTTCATTGCTTGTCTTTTAGCACTGGAGGGGATAAGCACATTGCTCATCCCTACAGAGAAACTCCCAGTTTGAAATGAGACTGGAGTGTGCACACGAGGATGTGCAGTAATTGTTAATGGACCTCAAAACCACATCAAAATTAATTGAAATAAATTAACTCCAGCATCTATTACTGGGCCATTTCAACACCTTTTGCATCACAGTACAGATATATCCTGAACTGATTAAATTTCTGACAACAGTATTTTGAAGTACTGGGAAGGATGTAGACAGTTACAATGATGATATCATTATATAAAAATATGTGTATGTAAACAAAAATCACCCTCCAAAATTAAAAATATGAAGTTTTAGCTGGGCAAGGTGAGTAGTTTTTGACCCACTACATGCACTGCAAGACTTGTAAGATTGTATAATAGGATATGCTACATGTGCTATGGGTAAATATAAATTTTGTGTGTTAAGGATGTGGTGAATCCATCCAGTTGTGACTGGACTTTTTAGATTTAAATGTCAGTAGGAAGAGAGACATTCTTTGGTGCCAGACCATCATCAGTGGATGGGTTCATGCAGAGCACCTCTAATATTAAATATTTCTCCTTTTCTGCTCTCTGTGCTATTATGGGATATCCCTTCTCTCACACCCTGAGGAAGAATTTTTGAGGCACCTTGGAAAGTTCCCCAGTCTGAACAGAAAATTGCTGCTCAGTGTTTGACACTGGTGGATGTGAGAGGAGAGAGAAGGTTTCAAAGGAATGACAGCAGATTGTGCCTGGCCTGGGTGCTGGAGACACAGGGAAAAGGTGCAAATTCAAATAAATTTCCTACTTATTTCATTTGTCACTTCTGCAATATTTTGTTTGGAAGCATAAATTGGTGACAGCTCTTTAACCACATTGTCCAGTAAACCAAGCAGGCATTACAATCTTGCAATCAATTCCCTCTCTGAAAGCTATTGTTCGTTTATTTGTTTGTTTTGGTTTGTTTTGATTTGTTTTTTAAAGAGAGAAGCAGATTTGACCATTAGCCTTTCCATCTCTGGCTGGAAATTTCAATGAAATTAAGTTGATGTTTCCACTCCCACCAGTTCTAAATAGCTCGGTGTTTTTAAACAACTCTATACCAGTTTTTAAAGACAGGAAGTTCTGTTCCTTAGTGAATTTCGATGGGTTGGCTTCGTTTCTAAATTAGAGGTGCTAATTTAGATTTTGATCACATTTTGGTATTGATTCTTTTTAACAAAGAATGAAGATTTCCTGTGAATACCTCAGGAAGGCAAAGGATTACTTGTCTGCTGCAACTGTGCCAGTGTGTAATGTAGTATTTTTAATGTTAAAATGAGGAGTGATAATCCCTTCCAGAGATTCCTTAATCTGCTTTAGAGGCAGGGATTTCCCCTTAGAATTCTCTGAAATTTTTAACTGTGTGGAGAACTGGTTCGAGCCTCTGTTCAATGCTTGTTACGTCTTTACCCAAGGACATTGTTTTGAGAGAGTTACTGGAGAATCCACAGAAATTTTAAGTTGGAATTGTCCTGAAAAATGTAATTAGTCTGTCAGAGACAGAGGGCAGGAGGATCTGAATAATTTCTGAAAGATGTCAGTATGCTGTTTTGCAAAAAAATCAATTAAATATTGTAGTTTTGGTCTGGTGTATTTTTTTCTGTGCAACTTATGCCACGGTTTACCTACCCTCAGAATCACCAAGGTTACACCAACACATAACCCTGGTGCAAATAAAGCTGGGGGTGTGTAGTTTAATAAGGTTATATACAGTACAATCAGTCACAGACCTGTTACTGGTGGCATTTTAAATACTGGAAGATTGTTTTTATGCTTCTAAGTTCTTGCTCAAAGAGCCTAGAGTTCTTTCCACATTTCATGGTGGCTATAGCTGAAACTTTTCCAGTGCTCTGCTTGTCCTTTTTAAACTTTACATGGCCTCAGTTTGGTGACACTGAGAGTTTATCTAAGAATATAAAAACCCATTTATCTACAGATAAACCCAAAGTTAAGAATAGATGTTAGTTTTTTTTTCTTTGTTAAAACCTTGCCAAGGTGTGTTTGAAGTGCTCAATAGATTTTTCTGGTACCTTCCCAGCTGGGTTCTGTAGATTGGATTGCAGTTTCCTGATTCCCCTCTGCCCTCTCACTCAATACCAGGCTCGACCTTCTCCAGCCTCCTGGAACCAGATTTCCTTTCCCCATCCTGAGAGACATCGATCTGCTCTGAACAACCTGGACACCTCTTTCTGTCTGATGGACTTGCTCACTTCTTAAGAACTTGTTTAGTTGATTCTGAATGTGTCCAGTGATTTGGCTTCACCTGCCTTGTTAAAATCATCAATCGATATTGTTTGCAATAACATCTGTGTCCAGTAGAGTCCCAAGTACCATTAATAGTGAGTTTACATTAATAGTGAGTCAGAAAAATGTGATTCTGCTTTTTTGGCACAGAGGAGAGCAAGGTTTAATGCTGCCTCATTACACAAAGCCCAGGCCCCATAATTCTTTTGTCAACCTGCTTTATAAAATAGATAGGGCATTTGCCAGCACGGCAAGTCAAAGGATTAAATATTTAATCTTTAGAGGCTTTGCTCCTTAGGATCTACAATCAAATGATAAAGTCACTTACTTTTGCTTTGAATGGAGAGTTCCTTAATCGTGAATGTCAGGAGATGGAGTCTGGAGAAGAGATGAGAAGGAGCAGTCAGGAATAAAGCAAGGACAGGGTGAATATATGGAAGCTTGATGAAGTGGCACACAGCAACAAGGCAGGGGACAGCTTTGCTTCTCTCTGTGAGACACAAAAAAGAAATTAAAATGCACTTATATGCAGGTTATGAGTTACTGGCCCAGCAAGGGTAAAAGCAAAATTCTGCATATTCTCTTGTTGTCTGTGCTTTCCTGAAAAACTCAGTTTTGTCATTCCTAATTCCCACTGATTTGGTAATAAAAGCAGGTCTCAAAAGGCTTCTTAGTGCCTGTTCTACAGCCTTTGCATTTTTGTGTGTGGATGTTGTGTATGGCTGAACAACACGAGATGAACATTTTTATTCTTAATGTTTGCATAACAAAGCTGGTCAGTCCCCCTGTTCTTCCAGGGGAGGAACACTTGTTTGGACTGAGAGGGAAAAACAGAGAGAAAGAAAACAGCTCCAGGTATCACAATTTACATCCCTGAATGCTCATTAATCCCCTCCTGAAGCATTTGTGGGGCAGGAATCACATCTGGGCAGGAAAGGCCACGAGGGTCTAAGCAGAGTAAGAGCAGTGTGGGGATTTTCCATGTGCCTCATAGTGGGGGATAATACCAAAAATGCTGAATAAATTCCTCCTGTCAGGGCTGAATAAATTCCTCCTGTCAGGCTGATAAGGGCAGGAGGATCTCCCAGCCTCTGGTGAAGGGATCCTGTTCACAAGTGGGATGCAATGGACTCAGTGCTGCATTCCTTCAGGGACATAACACCAATAAAAATCCCTGACCCTGCAGTGTTCCTGAACCTAATTTACCTGAAGAAAGCAGGTCTGATCAGTAAACAGAGAGATTCCATAGCATTTAGCTGACCAAGTGAATTTATTAAGGGGAGGAGCACATGTGTGTGGACCACAACAGCAGAGTTAATTTAATGACGTCTCTCCTAGCATTGAGTGTTTGCAGCCTGCACAAGGGCAGATGTTATGAGAGGCTACCAAAGCACTGCTGAGAACCAGTTCAGTTCCTGAAAATTTCCACCTCATTAAATTTCTATGTATGGAAAGCAATTTCTCCACTGTAGATAATAATTTTATTAACACAGCTATTAGCACTACAGACTCTGACAGTGAACCCAGAGTGTTAAAGGACATTTTCTAAAAATAAGCAAATTTACTAATGTTATAATGAACTCCTGACTAACCCTGCCTAAACATTAGAGAAAGGAAAAAGAGCTCCAAATCACAAAAAAAATCAAACTAAAATAAAGAAATAAAGATCTAACTAGAAAAAGCCCAAGTTTATTGATGGCAATAAAATCTTCATGCAACTGTTTTGCCAGAAAACTGTAGATAAATGTGGAACTGTAAGAATTGGTAGGAGCAGATTTCAAGCAGACTGGATAGTGTATATAGAATAAATACTAGTGAGCAGTGATTACAAGGAGGAAGCTTGAGGGCACAAACTTCCAGAGATAAAATTTAAATAATGAAAGGAAATTTCATGACCCTATTAGTCTCAACACAGGGACGGCAGGTAAGTCTTATATATTGAATTACTCACATATTTATTCTCTGCCCCCACCCCTTTCAGGGATTTCAAGTATAGGTCCAGCCAAGCAAGGCAGATGTTGGCAATGTGACCCAAGACTTGTGCACTTATTTTTATTTGTAGAGGAATTGCTTTCAAATGTGTGCCTTTACATTTTCAATGCAACATGAATGTTTCTTCTAGTTTAAAATTCCTGTGAGCCTCTGTTCCCTGCTCCTGTATGTACTGCCAAATAAAAAAGAGTGCAGCTAGCCAAGGCATTTCCCATTTAGTCTCATGTGCTTAACACTTTGCAGCAATGCATTTTCAAGTTATAAAACAATGGTCAAATATTCTGGTTGTAGGTGTTGACATTTGTTGTTATTAAAACTCAAGAAGCAGCACAGAGTAGGGACAGCAAGAGGACCCAGAAGCTGAAAAAACAAGCATAATGTGGGTTTTTTTATTCCAATTCTGGCCAAAATAAACAATGCCTTTTCTTTTTTCTGAGAAATTTTAGGGATTCAAAGCTGGTGGCTCAGAAAGTGTTCTTTCTGATGTGTGAGAAATCCAGTGAAATGACTCTGTGTGTTTGTTTATACCTATATATTCACACATATGCACACACACACAAACACAGAGACTCACAAATATACATTCACATGGTGCTAACAACCTAGACTAAATAAAAAGGAAGGAAATACAAAATTCAAGCTGTTTGCTTTGCCTTATCTATTTCCATTATGCATGGTAAATATTGCAGATCATATGGTCTATAAAATCACACGCTGTTTGGAGGCTCCTTCAGAGCTCTGCCACAACAGGGGACTCTGAGGATGGATGCAGTAGCAGCTCTGAGTTTTCTATTTATTTAGTTGGACTTTTCATGATATCTGAATTTATTTTTTGCATGTGAAGTTCCTTTATTTCCTGTGGTTGTCAATGTACAAAAAACCCCAACAAAACAACAACAAAAACAACAACGAAAACCCAAAAACAAACAAAAAAAACCCCCTCAAACAACAAACACAACCCAAAAATATGTTGAGGAAGGGCAGGCAGCATATGGGAGCCTGGAGGTTTTTCTTTGAGGATGTCTGAGTTTTGAAGGAACTAGAATGCAGCAGTGAATAATAGTGGGTGATTAGATAAAGAGGTTTGATATTGCTCGTGCTGAGAACTGCTGCCTGCTCAGAGTCTGAGTCCCAAAGTGAATATTTGAGTTTCTCTGAGCCCCAGGTCAGCTCAAGTCCAGGGGCAGCTCGAGGTTTTCCCCACTAAAGCATTTAGTCTTTAACTGATCATCCAAAATTCCACAAGAGAACTGTGTTGAAAAAGGAAAAATAACTTTTCAGAAAGTTAAACACACAAAGCTATTCCTGAAATTCTGTTTGTGTGTTTGCTGAATAGGTGGACAGCCATATGTAAGGCAGGAGTAAGAACTTTCTTTTGCTAAATGTTTATTTAACGTTCCCAAACCAACACCACCAGTCACCTTCTCTACCCAAGATGAAGTTGTTGTCTCTATGCCTAGAGAAATGTTGGTGTAATTGTAGGGAATCTATGCACATGGTTTTCAAATGATTTTACAGTCAAGTTTTTATTTAAAGCCAAAGGTTATTGGAAATTGTGGGGAGTTAATGCCAGCATTTGTCCACAGGAGAGAACTGTTAAAAAAGGGGAGTTCATTTGCTGTGTTAGACATGTTAGCATTAATTCTCTCTGATAATGGGTCATAATATTTTTAGGCAGAGTTAATAAGATTATGATGCAAAAGTAGGAATCTCCTTTGGCTGGTGAATTACCTTCTGCTATTATTTTAATTGTATTATCCTAAATTCATATTTAAATCAGCACTGAGTATGACAGTAAGATATTTTGGATACTTTTTGAGGTTCTGTGTGAATGGGATGATGCCTCTGACCCATAGCAGAGACCATAATTCTGTGAGCAGCCAGATCAGCTGTTGGGGTTAGAGAAGAAATTCTGTTCCTACAGCCTGAGAAGCTGAGTCCTGGTGATTTTGCCATTTGTTTGGCCACTCCCTGACTCATCTCAAAGTGGCCCAGTTTGCAAAGCCACCTCTGGGAGTAAATTGACATTTTCCCCGTGGTTCATTGGCTCAGTCAGGCCAGCACCTGTGGAGATCTGAAATTCAACCTGCAGCCCTGAGAGTCCATCCCTGCAGCACCAGGAGGGCTCAGCTAATGAGTGCATCCTATTTTAGATGGTGTTGGTGGTCACTAAACAAACCTGAGCTTTTGACTTTGCATTTTGGGTTCCTGTAGATCTGTTTAAAAAGCTGAATTTGATACTTGGTTTGCAGCTGCAGCTGTGAGCTGGGCCAGAGGTCAGCTCATTTTCAGATGAACACATGCCAGATAAACACCTAAAGAAATTCTTCTCTTTGTGCTTCTTGTTTGTTGAACGTTCATTTTCCATAAAATAGAAATATTTAGCATGTCACTATGCTATGTTCAACAGAAATGAAAAAGAAACTATTAGAATTATGCCTACATAAATTCAGAGAAATAAAAGAAAAAAAGAGATCATAGCCTTACAGAACAGTGAAAGTCAGAAAAGTCCTCAATATTTGTATCTAAGGCTGGCAATGTCAATAGAGGGTTTTTTAATTAAAATAATTCTGTTTTATTTTAATGAATTAATACTAAAGGTTCCCACAATTACATTTAATGTTATGGACTACAGGAGAAGGAGACATTTATTTTCTATAGCTGAGTTCAGCTATATTTTAAAAATTCCTGTGGTTCCATAAGGCTTCCTTCTATTAGATATAAAAATACAGAAACTTATATATAAATTAGGAAATAGTTTGATTTTCTCTGTCTTAAGAGAACATTCCCTCCTTTTGCTAGTAAAAATATCTGCATATTCAATTTTCTTCTGAACTTTCCAACACTGCACAGACGAACCCAACAAAGGGATTTTCACTGCGTTCGTTTCAGTGACATCAAAAGCATTATGTCAAATATGCACTTTACAAACAGCAAAGCACAGAAAACCTTTATTTCAGGGCTGCTTTGAGGCTGACAGCGATGACTTTTGTTGCTGCTGCTGCTGCTGAGGGGGTGAGAATGGCACTGGCTGCACACCCAGTGAGGGAGCACTGCCACAGTGCCAGGGTGGGAACAAATTTTGCAAGAATTTGAAATGAGCAGAGCTGGTTTTGCAATGTTCTGTGTGTTCTGTTTGCATTGCCTTTGCAGCAAACTTTGTGGGGGCTGAGGAAATATTAGAATTCATTTTTTAGACTTTATCTGGTTCAAGAAGTGATCTTCCTGTAATTTAAGTATTTAAAATATTTCAAGAGCAGCCTACCTGAACCTCATGTGTATGTTATAAGCTATATGCACCTCGAACTGAGGGGGAATAAGAAAATTTTCAGGTTTTTCTCATATTTCTAGAAATTGTTTTTTAGAGGTATTTTTATCCTTTTGGTGCTTCCTGGTGTGGAGGAATCATTCCTGTTAAGACCATCCTCCACAGAGCAGAAGGTATGGGTTAAACCTCCTGAATTTTTGTGCTGATAAAGCATTTACTAATAAAAACCCCAACAAATCAATCCCCTGTATTTTTCTGCATTGAGACTGTTGGTATTTAATAGTCTAATTATTAACATTCCTACACATTCTGAACTTTAGAGTGCTCCTGCTTCCCTCAGGCAGAGAAATCATCCTGTGGCTTTTCATCCTCTTTTTTCTGAGGTATCTGTGCAGTTTCTTGATTTTTATTTAGTTTACAAAGAAATTGATTGCACAATGTGTGACTAAAAATAGACATTTCTGAGAACACTTCTGTCAAAACATTGTGAGAAAGCTGCTACCCAGATAAATCAGTTACTGGTACTGAATTTCCCCTGTGCATGTTTAGCTTAAAGACTCAGGAGTGAAATGGTTTTTATTCAAATACAGAACAAGGCTGGCAGCTCCACAGGCCTTTCCAAGGCATCCAGCTCACGCAGGAAAAAACCCTGTGAAGATGAAACATCTCTAAGGTAAAATCCAAAGCAGCAATTTTTCATGGCATTTCAGGAAATTGGTCCCTAAATAGATTAATTATGGAGATTAATAATTTTAGCTCTGTGAGTTAAATACAGTAAATAGTTGCAGTCAAAATCCTTACTCTTTAGCTAAAATAGGGAGTAATTCAGGATTTTAAAAAGGTTAATTATCAAAGGAACTGGGGATATTTCATTATTTAAATAAGGCATTTTGGGTTGTTTATTTCTGTCAGCAGAAAAAAATCTGGTTTTCTTTGGCTCAAATATATATATATACACACACACACACATATATATACACACCTATACATATATTATATATATATATATACACACATATATTTTTATACACATATATATTTTTATATTTTTTTATATATATGTATATATTTTTTTTTTTCTTTTCTGGTCTGTCTGCAAATTAAGAAAAATGTTATTTTCCTGACTTTACTCTAGAGTTAAGATACTTGCTTTATTCCCTGAGCTATTGTCTTTGGCTAGAGTGCCAAGCACGGCTCTCACCCAGATTTTTTTGCAGTGCAGACATCTCTCATGGGAAATTGGATGAGACCATCAAACCAACTTCCAGGCCATCCAGGAAGGATTTCTCAAGCCTAATCACAGGCTCCTTTCTGGGGCCACATCTCCAGTTTCAGTTTTTGCCAAGAAGGGAACGGCTCCATCAGTCTGGTCGATACCACAATCCCCTGTAAGGAAATCCAGCTGCAGAAAAGTCTCTCTGTGTTTAGCACGTGTTTATTTTTCCCCTCGGTGACAGCAGCTCATTAGTGGCTCTGGAGTCAATGAAATTAGAGCACTGTCAGCCCAGCAGAGCTAAATGGGGTTTGTCTCTAATTGCTGGGACACTCAAAGTCTTTATCCTACAGAGCTCCTTCAAAGACACAACTGCAGCTCACCAGCAGAGCTGTTTCAATTGTTTGAGATGCTCTCCTGGAGATTCAAGGGGCATTTTAGAAAAATATGTTCTATAAAACTGGTGTTAGTGATGCCTGACAGCTGGCAACAAGGTGGATTTTCTTAATGCCTGCTGAGAACTGAGGAGTAAGTTTGGTTTATTTTTGTAGCTTAATGGTCAGGAAAATAATTGTTTGAGGGTAAGGGTGACATCACTCATTGCTGCTGGATAACTCTCCTCTCCTCTGTTACTTATTCCTGTTTAAATTGTTCCTACACCAGAGTCTGCTAAGATGTTATTTCTACAAAAGGCTTTAGAACTACGTGTTACAACAGGCTGGTTAAGGCAAAAGAATATTTGCCGGCTCTAAATATGTTTTTTCATTCTTTATTCTCACAATGAGCAGGTAAAGTACAGTGAGTGCTCATCATTTTGATACTAGACTTGTAATTAACTTTTGGAGGTCATCACTAAAATGTGGTTAAATTGCTGTTTCCATTGAGTGCTGTGCCAGGATTTTGGCTGCTGCTGCAACTCGAGGCTCAGTTTCTGTGTGTATTGTGCAGTGGCAAATAGCAAATTAAGGCTGGAATGCTGTTGAGAGCACTGCTAAAACTTCCTTTGACTTTCAAAAGAGCAGTATAAGAACTCCACCACACTTTGTGTGTGATTGGGAGCTGCAGTGTCAATGCTAAAGGATAAACTGTTAGACAAAATTCATCAGTTCCACTCGATTGTGTGCGTCAGGAATCTAAAAAAGGCTCCAAATAGAACGTGTAATTTAGCTATAAATGGCAGTCTCTATGCCCCAATACAGCTCAGAATCTGGCTGGAATGATTACTTAATGTGACTTTGTGCTCTATTCTGAAAGATCCCCTGGACACAATTTGCAAATATTTTAAGTTTTGTTGCCAGTGTCAGTACTGAGCAGTGCTGCAGATTGGATTTGGAATTATTTCAATTCCATATCCTAAGACATTCCTTCAGTGGCTCCCATTTTGGATCAAGTTAGAAATAGAAGTGGAATGTTTCCTAGCACAAAGGACTACTGCCTTCAGCTCCTTCACTCTGGCCTCTGCTATTCCAGTTACCCCCTCTTTCCATGAGGAGGAAAGTGATAGGAGAGAATATTAAAATCACAGAAGGATTTGGGTTGGAAGGGATCTTAAAAATCATCTTGATTATATTGAAATAAAGCATCACAAAGTGCATTCACAACATGCTCAATCTCACGTAATTGTGTCAGTTGGCACAAGTGAGCAGAGTTTGCAAAGGGCAGAAAGGGAGTCACTGATAAAAAGCAGAAGGAAAGAAACTAAGAGAATAAAACAAAGCCTATTTTGTGTATTTTGCTTTTCCAGATGCATTATAATTGTCTGTTCCCACATGATATGAATTATTCACTTCTATTATTATGCCAGGCCTGTGGGAACACACTCATTTACCATTGGTGCAGAGGTTGTTACCAACCTACACGTTCTGCTTGACTTAGCCAGAATCTGCAGCTGAGTTTGATTCAGCAGTTCCTCTGTCAGAGCTCCTAACAAACCTATAGACCATCACTGCATTAAAACAATTCCTGGTTTTGGTAGGCTGCTTCAAAGTGAATCCTGGAGAATCTGACCGTGTGTATTTATGAAGAAAGAAAGTGGGAAAAGAAAGAAATCTTTCAAAGGTCAGAGGAAATGATTAGCAGTGTAGGATGTCATGGAATCCCAGAATGGTTTGGGTTGGAAGGGACCATAAAGCCCATCCTGTTCCACCCCTGCCATGGCAGGGACACCTCCCACTGTCCCAGGCTGCACCAAAGCCCTGTCCAACCTGGCCTTGGACATTTCCAGGGATGGGCCAGCCTCAGCTTTCTGGGAAAATTCTGCTTATGACCCTCCCAGGGAAGAGTTTCCTCCTGACATCTCATCTGGACCTGCTCTGTGTCAGCTGAAGCCAGTCCTGTCCCTGCAGCTCCTGGTGAGTGATGGCGTGCTGGCTGCCCCAGTGATGCTCTCATGATGAGTTATTTACTGTGCATATAAATCAATGTCATTCCAGGAGGAATTAGCATGAAGTAGAAAGCAGTGACCTTTCAGGCCTTGTTTTATAACTCTAAGATAATTATGTTTCTTTGTATTGTGTGCCTTCCCTTTTTTAAAGGGAAAAACCTCCTGCTGTTGTGAATTAGTACTGTATCATATTTGTTAAGTAAAAAAAAACCCAGTTATTTTATTTTTATGTAAAAAGTCTGTGAAGATAGTTATAGGATATCTTTGTGGCAGCAATGATCTTTTTGCTGAACTACTGTGCAAACATTTACCTGTCTAGTAATGAGAATATATTTGCACACTCACAATTAGCAAACCAGCACACTGAGTAAACAGTTAAAACAAAAAACACAACAAGGAGCACAGAGTGGAAAAAAAAAACAACTTAAAAAAAACCAAACAAAACCATAATTTCTTCAGGCTGCAGCATGCAATTTGTTTAAAAGCATTTAAAATGTTGATACTACTTTTTTGGATTAGGTTGAGAATTTTCTCTCTGTGTGTGATGCATATGAGGCTTTTTTTGAATAACTGGTGCTTTTTTACTGGATGAAATAGAATTAAAAATGATAAATATTTTAAAATAGGTGATAAAACCATACTAATAAATACAATTTAAATTCCCTGGGAAGCCTCTACCTCTTTTGTAAATGTAAATAATTTCAGTTTGTCTTTGAACTCTGTGAACTAAAAGGTTCACAAAGTTATAAATATTTTGTGGAAATGGTAATGTCTGGGATGTTTAATGTAAGCATTTCACTTGTTTCTATCCTAAGAAAAAGTGACTAATATTACAGCTTGGAAAATGTGGGAGTTTAGGGCTGGGAAGGGAGGACTTGGGGAGAAAATGAGTAGTTTCAGATTTTAGGATGGTGAGCAGCAGTTGAGGGTATTTTACCTCCTGATCTCGTGCTGCTGGGCAGGACCCTGAGCTGGGAGTGAGCACTTGCACTTCATGCTCTGCACACGTGCACTGTGGTCGTAGCCTGGCTCAAAAACTTCTCTAGATCCCCCCAAAAAGTGCCAGGTCAGCCTGGGAGCCACCAGCTCACAGCAGGATCCAGAAGCAGGCACTCTCTGGAAGCAGAGTCAGATATATTCCAATTAAATACGTGTAAAATAACTGGGGTTTAGAGGAAGGGAATTAGTGAGCCCTTAGTGTGCACGTAGACATCCTTTTAGTCAAGACACCTTCTGTGAATTAGCATAAGAATTATGCAGATAAGCTCTTTATCTCGCTTCTCTGTAGTTCTTTGAAGCCCTTAGAAGTTTAGGAATTTAGCTGAAGGAAACTGAATAAGCAAGCAGCATTTTGTTTGTACAAGAGATTAACTTTGCTTAAATACAGGTATGGCTTCACATTGCTATCTACTGACAATCATTTCTCTGTATGCCCATGTAAAATTAATTTTATATCGAAGATGAGTTTTACAATTCACAATGTGTTTTTGTGAGTTGAATTCAAATTAATTTCTTAAGGAATAAGGGTAATATGATGGATTTGGAATAGTGTTACTCTTTGTAGGACTCACAGAGAGAAGGAAATAAAAGGCAGATTGCAGCAACCTTTAGATGTTCTTATGTACAATGAGATTCGGTGACAGGGAGGGAAGTCAGAGATACCAACCAAGAAAGGAGAGTGGAAACTGAAATTCCACAAGAAGAATTCTAAAAGACCTCAGTCCCAACAGGAGAATGTTGCCACTGTTCCCATGTCTCTAAAGGTCTCTTTCCCTGTGCCAGAAGGGTTTAGCAAAACCATAATGGGAAGAGTTGGGTGGGAATGGGAGGGATGGAAGGAGAATTGTGTCCTGGTTTGGGCTGGGGTAGAGACAATCTCTCTCAGGAGCTGGCACAGTGCTGTGCTTGGCTTCAGTGTGGGAATGATGTTGGTAACACTCTGATGTTTTGGTTAGTGCTGAGTTGGGTTTTATCCTAAATCAAGAACTTTCCTGTGTCTCATGTTCTGCCAGTGAGGAGGTGCCAAAACAGGATGTGAGGGAGCAGAGCTGGGACAGGTGACCCAACCTGGCCAAAGGAATATTCCACACCATAAAACCAGTGCCCAGTGCATAAACTGGGCACTTCCCACGAGTGAGGCCACTCAGGGTTCAGGGGCAGGGTCTGGCATTTGTCAGGGTATGGTGAGCAATTGTTTGTTTTCCTTCTTCTTTTCATTACCCTTATTCATATTTGCTATCATTATATTCCACTGTGCTTTGGAATATTACATCATAATATTCCAAAGCACAGTAGAATATAATACTGTGCTTTGGAATATTATGATGTAATATTACATACTCTACTTTGTTTCCATTATTAAACTGTTCTTACCTCACAAGTTTTACTCCTGACTGCCCTCCCCATCCCTCTGGGGTGGAGTGAGGAGGGTGAGGGAGGAGCTCTGTGATGCTCAGGTGCCACCTGGGCTTAAACCACAACAAATCTCACTCTGAACTTGGCTTTGCCTGCTCTGCAGGCAAAGGGTTCACCCCAACAGGTAGCAGGTTACTGCCTTAAAAAGTCAACAGCAAAATAAACTTAATACAATTCTGTTCTAGGAACACATATTTTCCACTGAACTAAATTTATCAAAACAGATTATCAAAGTTTTATAATTAACTTCCCAGCAAATAGGAATTAGCATATATTATATGAGTGCTTTGTGTTAATCAAAGGATATTTAGTGAGGCACCCACCTATGCATGCCCAGGAATTACGAAGTTAATGAGAGACAGCAGCACATGTAACTGTAACTAATTAAGCAAGACACAAAAAATTCTGTAGATGTTTGACTGAATATGTTAGAATTTATTCATTATCATATTTACACGGTGAGTTTATTCCAGTATTTAAGTTTGGCAAAGCAAGATATTTAAAGTTAACTTTCTGTCTGCTGTACAGGTAAACCCTCAATGTATTGCTTTGGTTTGCAACTCCTGCATTTTAAATTCAAAAATGGTTAAATACCTAAAGGGTTTTGACCCTGGGTATGTTGAGTTAGCCCAAGAGGTTATTTTTATTTATTGTGGAGGGAAACTTACAGGCAATAAGTGCTTAAAACCCAGGCATCAAGAGGCTGCCAGAAGGTAGGTGGACTAAAAGAGGGCTCAAAGTGGTACCACAGGGACTAAAGTGTGTTAGAAATTAATAGGCTACACTTAGAAATATTTTAAACAAAAATTCAGTCATTTCATGTAGCTTCTGTGATTCTACATTGAGCTTTTTCTGCTTGTTTATACACAGATGTGTACTTAAAATTAATTTAAAGGTAACAGTAATGGTTCCTTTTTGTAGAGGAATGAACAATGACAGTATAAACACCCGGATGGTTTTCTACAACGTTCTCCAAGGGAAGAAAAGTGGCTGTTTTAAAGGTATGTCAAATAAAAATGTCTAATATATCTCTACAATAACAGTCTAGGTGGAAAAGTGTTGTGTAGACACTTAGGTATGAATATGAGGAGTCACCTAAATTTGTACCTCTCACAAATAATGTTTTCTCTCTTTAGACTGAGTTGTATTGTACCCTCCAAAATCAGAAATAATGTGTAACTCTAGATTATACAGGTTTTTTATTTTTGGTGTTTGTTTTTTTTTTAATGATGCTTCATGTAGACATTAAGAGAATCATGTGAAATTATTGACAGGATGTTTATTTGTTTTACGATAAGGAAGGGCTGCTGTAACTCCATTTTAGAACATGCATTAGGGAAAAAAAAATGAAATGTATGGAATATAATCTGTGATTATAAAACATAAATAGAGCCATTTAGATGAGAAACTAGCACTGTGTCCTTAATTTATTTTCATGATTTTCTATATCAGAATGTGAGATGCTCTGGCTGGTTTTAATTAAACCTGCAAACTGAAGACTGTTTGCTTCTTTTTACAAAAAATGTTGTCAGTTATGGAGCATATGTTGTTTATCTAGCTTGCCAGCTCTTACTGTTCTGATGTGTTTGAGTTTCCTTTGTATCCACTTCGAGCTTCTGAGGGGGCTGTTGTTGCTTTTTTCCCATGAAAATGTCTTTGGGAAGAGGAACCTGTTGGTTGAAATGCATCTTCATGTTAATCAGCAGAACTCTGGTGAGTGGCAGACTCATGTGCTGTCACTGAGAGGGGTTGAATATCACAATTGCTTCATCTACAGAAAAAAAACTGATTTTTGGTGTTATCAAAGATTTGGAGGAGTTGAGGCAATTGGTTTTCAGCTTTGCTTCCTAGGGAAACAAAGTTTATGAGATTTCTGCTGTCTCCTCCTTGATCACATTTTTAATCTGTTGGGCAATTTTGAACTATTTTGACCCAAAGTCACGACGTTTCCACTGATTTGCCGAATATACATTTGAATTGATATCAAAATAATGTTGTTGAGGAAAAAGCTGTAGTCTGAGTTCAGCCTTAGAACAGAACATTACAAAATCCTCCTGACACAGCCATTAGGGTTTGTTTTGGGATCACACTTTAAAGAGTGTTTACTGACTTCTTTTGTGTTAAATAATAATGTTTCTCTGTGGAGTTAAAAAATGAAGCAACAAAAGGTTTTTAACTCACATTAGTAGAGTAGAAATTATATTTTATTTGGTGTGGTGATGAGCTATTTAAAAAAACAACTTTGGTTGGAATATTGATAATGTATAGATGTATCAAAAGAGGGGTTTTTTTTTAATGCCACAAGCCTTTCCATTTTTTGTTTCATCCATTTCCTTTTCTGTTTGAATCTTTGTGATCAAATGGTTTAATAATTTCACACGTGGTAGATGTGGTGGGGATTTGTTTGGGCCAGCTGGTAGATGTGGGTTTCTATCAAAAAGGCAATCAGGGAATAGCTTCATTCCATTGTTGAACAGTGGAAGGGACTTGCATATGCATTTTTCAAATGCAGAGTTTTACCTTCACTTTCAAAGAATTAATGCATGTTTTTTCTTATTTTCTGATCTTCCACAGATTGTTGAAAAAATAAGTGAGGACTACTCAGGAAAGAAGTTATCTCTCTGAGAAATCAAAGAATAAAAGTTGTCGTTTCAAAGATGTTCCTCTTCCATTACATTGCACAAATATGTTACAAAAAATCAGTGGAAGAGAGATGTAGGGAAGGTGGTTGGAAGTGATTAGGCTGGTAATGACAGGGTTTTATTTGGGGATGTCATTTGTAATCCCTGCTCTGCTGTCCCTCTGTCCTCTGGGTGGTGCCCTGACAGTGCATTACAAAGGCAAGTCCACAGTTGGAGTTTGAATTTTTAATAAACTGGGGAGATCAGCTCTGAGGTACAAGAGATTGAACTCCATGGTTGAGATCCTAAAGATCTTGTTCATGTTGTAAGATTACAATAGTTCATGCAGCAAGGCCCTGCTGATCAGATCTTCCACTGCTGAGATTCATCACCGAGGGCAAAGGCAGAGCAGGGCTTGGACCTGAGCATGTCACAGCTCGAGCAAATCCACTGCTGTTACTGCTACCACTATTTTTAAGTATTGGCAGCAATGATGTGTTAATATTAGATTTTAAAATCTGATTCTTAATTAAGTTGTTTTATCAAGAGGAGTGTCAGGGACGGCAGAGGAAGATAAGACTTGATAGAGAAGTTTTAAGTTATACTTCACTGACTATCATTGTTTGATGTAGGTTTTGGTGTTTTTTTTCTTTTTTTAGAGATCAGAGCTGTTTCATCTATAAAATATCTAATTTCAGCCTAAAATAAATAGAAAATTCATTCAGACACTGCATGGTGAGTGATCAACATGAGTGATCCCCAAAGAAGTGCATGAAAGTTTCTCCTTCAGTTGGAAGTTGAGTTCAGGGAATGAAGTGTTAAATGCAAACAGAACTAAAGGCTGTACTCATCACTAAGTGTATTTTTTCCTGTTTTTTTTTTTCTGTACTTTAATTACAAGTGAAACTTTCCAAATGCTTGTATTTCCATGGCTGTTTCATGTAGATCTTTCATCTCTGTGGACAACAAAGTGTTCCACAGGACAAGTCTGAGCACACAACTGATTCCTGTGACTTGATGCTGTATTCTTTAAATACATGTGCATGTCAGTGTGTACAGAAATATCACTAAACTGTTAAGAATATCAAGTGTGGTTGAAAAATAGTGTAGAAGAGGTTTTATATGTGCCAGCATGATGCTGGGGACTGAAAAAATGGATGTGAAAGATTGGAAGAGAATTGTGCTTTTGAGTTGTGGAGAAACAGCTCATAATGATGATAATAAATGAGTTCATTATGATCATATTTAAATAATGTCCAGTTACTGCATGCTAGTCCTCTCAATTCATGTATATTTTTTTCTTTTTGGAGCCCCCTTGTATGTATTTAAAAAAGAAGATGAAACATTTGAGATTTGTGGCCAGTACTGGGCAATGGACACCAGGCAGAGCCACTGGGTGGTACCTGAATAACCACTGTGGCAGTCCTGAAATTCAAGAATTCAGATTCTCCTCTGTTTCCTACAGATGCACAAAGGTTATTCCTTCCACATTTAATTTGAAATCCATTCTATATTTTTCCTCAGAGCCTCTGAGTTCTCTGTCAGCACACAGCAAGGTACAAGTGACTTTCTTTAAAATATCTTTGTTCTGAACTTAGAGATGAAGCTCAGATCAGACTTTTTCCCCTGTATACTTTTTTCTCGTGCTTTTGGAGGGATGTGGCAAAGGCCTTTCAAAGCAGATTGGCTTCATTCCAGCACCAGACAATGCATTTGATTATGAGGCCCTAAGATCAAGGCAGTTTCAAGAAGCCTCAACTTCAAATAATGCACGGCTGAGATGTGCAGATTGGTTTGATCTGCATCTTTCTGTGCATCCTATCCTATGGAGGGCTTTTTTTTTCCTGCAGTGGAACATTAGAGGACTTTTTCCAAAGTCTGTTTTTCCAAGTTAACAATAGAATTAACATCCCATTTTGTACTTTCTATTAATCCCCTGTTTCTTGACTAATTTTTGCTGTTCCACAGGAATTACCAAATTTCTCAGTTTTATAGAGAGACAGCAGGAATGGTCAGTGATTGTCAATTCCTAAAATCTCCATTGTTGAAGATGCTAGACCAGTCAATAAAAACACTTTTTTTTCCCCAGTTTTTCAGTCTCTTACATTTCTTGCCAATTCTCTCTCTCTTTTTTTTTCTCATGACTGGAGTGGGAGGTGGTGTGATACTTCAAACACCTGATTTGTGGAGGCACTCGATTAAGAATCTCAGCTCTTACATTTTTTACATAAAAGAGGCCAAGAGAAAAGAAGTGTGCTTATCTTACTACTGCAGTTTACCATTGCCATTGTGCTACCACAGATGTATATAGTATATCATATTTTTATTTTCGAATATCACTTCTTGCATATTCCCATTCTATTTTAGAGAATTGAAGGCAAGGTGATGAAATAGAAAATACATCTGAATGAGAAAATAGTCTGAGAGACTGAGAGGTAAATCTGTGACACAAATTGTTATTTCCTCAAGCTATTAGATAAGACAGAACCAAGAAAGCAGGCAATAAAAGCAGACCAAAATGGGAAAACAGGAGGTTATTGACATATGATCTAAATTAAAACACCTTGTGTTACTGAAAACTGTCTTTCATTTTTTAAGCATTCAGTTTCTGCCACTTTCAGAAATTAATAAATTGTCTACTGTCTCCAAAAGAATTTAACACTTCAGTGCCTGTCCATTATTATATATGCTGTCTTTTTTAAATGGAGAGGCATGTGATAAATTTTATGCTTTCAATATCTGTATTGCCTAATTCTGTTCTTTATGAGTCAGAATTCTGCTTATAACCCTTTTTATTTCTAACTTGGATTTTTTTTGTGTGCAATGGTAGTAGCAAAAAGGCTGAAAGATGTTAAATAATGTCTGTTAAAGTATTACAAATAAAGCCCTATCCCACCTTCCATCCTAGCCCACAGCCCCATTCTCACAGGATTTAACACAATGACTCTCAGACCTCAGTGTGTCTGCTTTGGATGCAATCTCTGCAGATTAATAAAACTCAGTGAAATATTTACCTTAATTGTACTCCAGCCTCTTTCTTTTAATCATGTTTAATAGATCTAACAGCAAGTGCTCCTTCCCACTAGTGGTTTTCTCATTAGCACGCTATTGGAAATAAAACTTGGAGATGAAGGTTGGCCCCTAAAGCAGCAGAGGATTTAAGGTAATGTTTCCTGGGCTTTACCCAGGACATTCCCATAACCCTGGCAATAAATGCTCTCTCAGAGTCACTGAGGCTGGGCAGTCTCCTCTCCCTGCTCACAGCAGGAGCAACCAGAGCATGTCCCTGGAATTTGTCCAGCTGGATTTTGGATGTCATCAAGGAGCCTCCATGACCTCTTTGGGCAATTTGCTCCACTGCTTGACCACTGGTCTTAAAGAAGTTGCTTTTTCTCTTACATCTAAATATAATTTTTTGCATTTCCCCTTGTATTGGAGGAGCTCTTGTGTGGGAGATGCTTTAAGCACCTGATCACGTTGGCTGCAGCAGGCAGAGCATTCCCAGCAGGTCAGGGAGGGCACCCTTCCCTCTGCTCAGACCTTTGAGGCACAGCTGGAGTGCTGTGTCCAGTCTGGGCTCCCCAGGACAATGGAGGTCCTGGAGAGGATCCAGAGCAGGTTGATAAAGAAGATAGAAGGGACTGGAACATCTCCCTTGTGAGGAAAGGCTGAGGGAACTGGGAAAGGAAGTGAGTACCCGGGTCTGATTCAGTTGTCTCCCAAGTGAAGTTGTAAACAAATGTGGAATTTAAAGGAGGATTAAAATATTTTGATTTATTCCATTCTGCATGTTCAGTATCAATAGTTTCATTCCAGAGAGAATAATCTAAATACAGTAGAGAGATCAGGATTAGATCAGGATCAATATTCAGTTCAGGATAGCAGCAGTATTCACTTGGATTAACTGCTTGCATCCACTTTTCTCTGGTTCCACAGAAGTAATGAATGTTTAACTTTCTTTCAGTGTTTGCAGGTGCAATAAAAACTCACTACTGTCATTGGGAGGTAAGAATGACCATCAAAGATGGTTGTGTCTAATTCTGTGTTTATGTGTGTATATATAAGGAAGGTATGCATATACATATTATGTATGAGGAATCTCTATCCATCAAAACTTAAAACTTTCTTTCAGGCAAATTCAGGACCCCTTTATTAACTCTCCATGGATGTACAAAGAAGAGGCTCTTAGCTGCACTGAATAATCTCCTGATATTTTTCCTCATAATGGTGAAATTTTGATCTTTAATGCCGATTTTGAAGCGTAGATTACTTACCAGCCAATATCTCTGGCTTCATCTTGTACATTTCAAGCAAGAAAAGTCACAAAGGAATTTTGTAAAAGTTGTTGTAGTTCAGAAAGGTAAACCTCAGGCCAGGTTCATCTCTTGCTCTCAGATCTTCCCAGCATTAAAATTGATGAAGAGAAGATTTATCAGGATGAGAAGTGTTCAACCAGAACATACAGGAATCCAGAGCTCCAAGCATGTCCTCATTTGTCTTTGTCTGTAGTCGTTCCTCATCTGTGGTCATTCTGCTTTATGCAGCCATGGTTTGAGTTCTGTTTAGAGGCAGCTCTCACTGTACATTTGCAGAACCCCCTCTGAAATCTCTGAAACTTAATGAGGCTCTGCAGTCTCAAATTCACACTTAAATTTATGCAGTCCAGACCATGCTGTTATGTACTGTCTTCATTCCTTCTTTTGGTGAAAACTTTTTTTTTTCCTAAGCAGGAAGGCAAAATTTAATCCTTATTTATTCATTTATTTATTTCGTAAAGTATTTGAAAATAACTTGAATTGTCAACTGCAATCTCATAAATTTTCATAGTACTTTATATGAGGTTTAATCTGCTAAGAATCAATGCATCTGATCAGCTGATTAATTGAACTAAACTGCAATTAGGTGCTAATGAAGATCATTTGTAATCATATGGAATGCATGTAATTCTTAAGTTCAATTTCTAAAGACTGACAGTTTTCTGTTCTGCTGATTTTTAGTTTTCTCTTTGTTTTGTTTGGGTAGGTTTCAATGCTGCATTTCCTGTTTGGAAATAAATAGAGTAGAAAGTGAAAATTGTTTAGTAAGGAGGCTGAAACATGGTTGTGAACATCTGAAAGTGTGTTTGAAATTTGTTTTACCCTCTGATGGATGAGGAGGACAGAAAATCATCTGGACCAAAGGTTATGGCAGGAGTGCACCCTCTTGCAGCTGTTTCCTTGTAGCATCCCTTAGGGATTCACACAGGCATCACTCTTGTTAACAGGAAGATGTTGGATCAGAGCCCCCTTTCAGCAGCTTTGGGGCTAATATCCCCTCAGAGGGAGTGGGAGGACAAGGAAAAGTGCTCTCCAGGCTGTGCTGCTTGGGTTTGGTCAAAGAGGAGAAGCCAAAAAAAAAAAACCATCCAAACCAGCATAATTTAGGTATTTTGTTATTTTGTAACACCTGGTTCAAAATAAAAAAACAGAGATTTGTGAACAGAAAATTATAACTAGTCTTTGGGCAACTTGATGTTTGTTGGAAGTAAAAATAATAACCCATATGCTAAAAAATTATAACATCAAATAAAGCCTGAAGAGAGAAAACACTCAAATCCCATTAAAAATCAATGGGCTCTTATTTCACTCATTCAAACAAAGTTTCTTGTTCTTGAAATTAAAGGTAATTGACATTTGTTTTCTTGTTTAGTTTCAATTTAAAACAATGATGCAGAGTTAATTCTCTGCTGTCTAATATCTGAGTCTTACACATACACAAAACCACAAAAATCTCATTTGCACCAAGATTGCCAGTTAATGATTTTGATCAGAGAATTGCATTGTGGTTTCATTAACTCCAACAAAAACTTTGGGTTCCTGGGCTTATGTCAATTATAATTTGTTTTGATAAAGGCATGAGTTTCTGTACCTATTTTAGGGCCACTTCTCATTGGAAAAACAAGATATTGAGAATTCAGCATAGTTACTGTTCAACAAAGTTAGAGTTAAGCATAGTTCTGTGCTTTTAATTACTTGAAATTGCTTGAAAATACACATAATTACAGAGGGCTCAACCTTTCTTTAGTATGGGTTAGCATCCTGCTCTGTCAATAAGGCAATAATAATAATAATAACTTGGAAAAGTAGACAAACCATTTCGATATAATGATAAATGTTTCAGATAAATTGCTGGCTTATGCATTGACCTTGATGAGCACCTTGATGGCAGTGTTGGATGATTATATCCAACTTGTCAAACAAAACAATAGCTTGTGATCTAAAAAAAATTAAATTACCTCAGCATAAATTTAAAAAATGGGGGGGGGAAGAAAAGGCAATAAATGCAAGTAGCTGTTCAGGTCATGTCTTTATTAATATCATGTCATTAAGCAAAGTAAAAAGCATGAACTGTGCCATATTTAGAGATTAGGTGGGAGCAGAACCTCATGAGGTGTAACAGGAAATCTCAGGCAGGGCTGGGAGCACTTCACTGAGTACATCTGTGGAGTTCATCCTGACTAAACAAAGGGTCACACACAGAAAAAAGGCACCTCAAGCACTACAATTTACTGGGCTGGCCCAGTCTTGTGGAGGAATTAAGGAGCTCCACTTCTTCTCCAAAATAGCCTCAAGCAGTTCCAGTGGTGAGAAGAAATAAAACATAGGGAAGGGTAGGCACAACAGCATAGAAAAGCCTTAATTCTGGAATATTTGATATTTTAGGCTAATTTATTTTGAGATATAAGTGCTGGCATCACTGCAACGGGACTAAATCTTTGGACCTAGACTTTGGATAAAATAAGAGTAATTTCTTGGCTTTGCATATCAGGTGTGTTCCTTTTGCTCATATCAAGATTTTAAGAGCAAGGAACAAGATTTTAAGCACAACACACCACAAACTGGTGGGAATTTGTGCAACCTCTGCTCTAACTTGGATGAAATAAATTACTGATGACTCCAAGATGTGCCTCCCATAGTTAGTAAAATACCCAAGGGTTACCCAAGTCCTTCCCTTAGGAGTAGATGATCAGGTTTTTGAACAAGAAACACCTAAATAAACTAAATCTATTTCTAGAACTATAAAGTTTGTCAAGTGAGCACATGGAGTTCAAGCTCTCCATGAAAGCTGGCAGGTTATCAGCCAGTTTATCTCCAGAAGGAAATCCAGTGTGAGCCACCATTACCTATTTATAGTCCAGAAATACTGCAGTCTATCTTACAGCTGAAATTTTTATATGTTTAAGTAGATGATGAGTTTTATAATCAGTAAAGATGCCCCAAAACCTCTAAAATGTAAACTTTTAAAAATAACTAAATTTGCTGCATCTATATACTGTCCATAAAGACAAATAAAATATAAATATTTCTCAGCTGAAATGCAGAACTGCTTAATCTCTCTCCTGGTGCTATATTTTACTTCAGCTGTGTCTGACTGCACTTTGTCCTACCTATAAATAAAGTCATTAGATTGTCCACAGAGCCTTGCAGACATGTCTATAATCAGCAGTGTTATAATCTGAGCACTTTCTGTATTGGGAGTTTGATCTATACAAACACGAATACAATAGTAGAGGGATTTTAAAAGTCAAATAAATGTCACTGGAGTGCAGTAGTAAATGTGTCCAAGGAATGAGCTACCTTAATTGAAAATTCAAATTACTGAGCATTGCTCCTTTTCAATAAAACATTCAGTGCTGTTGAATGAAAAATCAATAGCTGCTTTATAGTGCATTTTTCTTAAGCAGTAGGCAAGAACTCAATTCCCCTTCAAAGGATTTTTATTCTTCTATCTTTGGTATTTACTTCTCTCCCTCTTTTTCTCTCTCTCCACAGCGGAACTGTCTTCAGATTCTTTTGTAAGCCAAAACATACTTCACTGGCAAAACAAAACCAGAGCATGTGGTATTCAAATTTGGTAACTATTGTTGTAGTTAAAGTCATTATAAAGTCAGGTGCTTGGGCACCTCTCTTTTTCCTGAGTGAACACTTAATTTAGACTGCATCTACTGAGGTTTCAGGAAATACTCTAGTTCACATTGGGATAGGGTAGGATTTAATTTTAAGGCAGGAGCTTTGACATCCTTGTAGGGTAATTTGAGATTTGTCCTTGATATTCAGAAGGGAGGGGGGGAAGTAAAAACTCAACTGGAAATGGTGAAAATGCGCTGGAGATTTGTAAGGAAAATTGAAATGAAATTTTAAATGCCTGCTAAAGCAGGGATCTTTGTGGAATGGGAAATTCTCAGAGAAGATTCTTCATGATGCTTGATAGAGGCTGAGAGGACTGTGTTGCTTTTGGTGTTTGACCTCAGCAGTTGACACTTCCATCAGGGCAGGTTGTACATGAAAAGCCCATGGTGTCCCTTTCTATTGTCCCTGTTTCCTGGGGAGGGAGCACGGGAAATGTTTGTGTTCTGCTGTTGGTACCTGCCCCTTCTCCCCTCCTTTTCCTGCACACCTGGGAGCCAGTGATGCTTTCCAGCAAATCAACCTGAGGACACATCACATTTCTGGGATTCCTGCCCCAGCTGTGTCCCAGCAAACACTCTCACTGCTGCAATAATCTGCACCATAGTGATGAGAAACATTTTCAGATTTGCCACATAATTTGTGGCAAGAAAAGCCCTCGTGTTGCAAACTGCTGTGCACAGAGGCATTTGGGAGTTTGGAGTCAAAATTATATTAATCTTTGAGGATAAGTATGGAGGAGGTCATTAAATTCCAGCATATAAATCACAAATATTGATTATAGCTGGTACTTGGATACATAGTGTCACTACATATGCCATAGCCTGAAGTTGTGAATATATTGCACATTCCCACAGCTTTTTGAATTAATTCTAAGCATCCGTTGTTTTGCAAGAGAGCAGAGAGCAATGACAGTAAGTGTTACTTAGAGCATAAGCTCCCAGGGAAATGTGCCTCACTAAAAGACCAGGAATGAGCTTTAATTTAAGTTGCAGATCAAAATAATTCCTTGGAACATAGATGAAAATTGTGTGTGCCAATATAGACTTGTTCGTTTAGATGGAACTTGTCCTTTCATAGCGCTGCACTGATGTGACTTAGCAACAAGGATCATTAGTCTGGGAGCTAAAAATGAGACCAGGAAAAGAGCCAGTTCAAAGTATGCATTACAGCAGGAAAACCACTGCTGCTGCATGTGCTGGAAGTGTTACTGCCTTTCCCAGAGGTAAAGATTGCTTCTTCAGCTCAGCCTTGTTGTCGTCCCCAATGCCATAAGCAGCTGCTTTTTTCCCCCCCCATTTCATTTTTGTTTTGCTTTGTTTTATATTCTGCAGCTTTTCAAATTAACAGGTGCTTGTGGAGAAGCATAAGCAGTCTTAGAGACCTAAAAATTCAAAAAATGCTGTAGAGACTGGGTGTGTGGGCTGATGCTGAAATTCTCCCATGTGCAGCAAATCATGAAGAACTCATGGCTGGTCACCCAGAGGCAGAATCTAATCTGTATTTGTGGTAACAGATGTAAATTCTGGAAGCTTTTTCAGTATCTTGTACAGTTTGTTTTCAACCAGCTAAAAATGAGAGCTTGATTTTTGACTCATCAGTGAAGTCAAAGAGTGATGGAAGAACCAAGTCTGTTATTTTGTTCACTGCACAGAGTCAGTGTCCTTAAGTGACTTCTGACTTTTTCAGTCAACATAAGATGTTTTTCTCTGTGTGCTGAGCTTATCCATGGGTGGCAAACAGAGTTCAGAGCAGGTTTTCCCTGCCCCTCCCTCCTCACCTCCCTGGCCTCTACACCAGAGTCTGCTTCCAGCACGGGTGTATTGCCCAGGATATCCTGGTGGGGCCGTGGCTCTTGGGACACCTCTGTGCTGTGATCCTGTTCTGGTTCACCTCTCACAACCAGAACGAGTTCCTGGCCTTCCTGCAGCCCTGCTGGGTGTGCTCCCCATCTGACCACCCTGCTGCAGGGTGGTGGTGAATCAAAGCCAGGCACAAACTGCACCATCCTGCAGTTCTGGTCCAGCACTGCCCAGTTTGGGGACCTCTGGTTCCATCTGAGCCTCTCTGCTTGGTGGGTGGGAAGAGGAATTTGGGATGGGGAGGCTGAGGGAGGGATGGAGGGAAATGATGAAGGGTTGTTCTTTCTGTGGCATGGAAATGTGACTGCAGCATCATCTGAGAGCTGCTGTCCCAGCCTCCCGTGGTGCAAACACAGCTCCCCTGTAACACAGAGTTTGTTTAATTTCTTTCAGGAAAATTTCCAAGCTCTTAATTCCATCCTGAATCAGTGTGAAAAATAGTTATTTGTAAAAGCATCATGTGAATGGAAGAGTTTCTAGCTGACATAAGTTCCCAATATTTAATGATTTGAATGTTGATATATTTTTTTTCGGTTTTATTTTTTTTCCTAGGACAATCTATTTTCTTTCACAGGAAAAAAATAATAATAATAAAAAAGAACTTAGGCGATCTACCACCAATTGCAATGGGCCAGAAGAGATAAGCAATGGGAAGAAAATTACAAAAAGAAGAAATACGCAATAAATGATTGATAACAGTGAGGTGAGGTAATGGTGAAAGATGGGTAAAATCCTAGTTTGATTCTGAGCTGGTCTTGTTAACAAAACAATTCATAGAAAATGATGTCTGGAGGGCTAAGGGATTATAGGTCATCTTTGAACTTGGCTTAACCTTGAGGAATTTGATTTAAGTCAGTGACTTTGTAAACAAGTTTAGTCAAAATACCTTTAATGTTTTTCAAATGTAAGTCAGAGATATATTGCTGTGAAATAGCAAGAGATGCAAAAATAGTAGCAATGGCTACTCTCCTTACTGAAAGATGTGCAAGTTCTGAGAAGAAAGTAGTGAAAGAATGTAAAAAAGCNGAATTTGGGATGGGGAGGCTGAGGGAGGGATGGAGGGAAATGATGAAGGGTTGTTCTTTCTGTGGCATGGAAATGTGACTGCAGCATCATCTGAGAGCTGCTGTCCCAGCCTCCCGTGGTGCAAACACAGCTCCCCTGTAACACAGAGTTTGTTTAATTTCTTTCAGGAAAATTTCCAAGCTCTTAATTCCATCCTGAATCAGTGTGAAAAATAGTTATTTGTAAAAGCATCATGTGAATGGAAGAGTTTCTAGCTGACATAAGTTCCCAATATTTAATGATTTGAATGTTGATATATTTTTTTTCGGTTTTATTTTTTTTCCTAGGACAATCTATTTTCTTTCACAGGAAAAAAATAATAATAATAAAAAAGGACTTAGGCGATCTACCACCAATTGCAATGGGCCAGAAGAGATAAGCAATGGGAAGAAAATTACAAAAAGAAGAAATACGCAATAAATGATTGATAACAGTGAGGTGA
Organism: Rhabdornis inornatus; assembly: GCA_013397075.1. Taxonomy (NCBI): domain Eukaryota; kingdom Metazoa; phylum Chordata; class Aves; order Passeriformes; family Rhabdornithidae; genus Rhabdornis; species Rhabdornis inornatus. Next base: position 1,594,615 of record VWZS01001110.1, on the reverse strand, counting down.
GGTAATGGTGAAAGATGGGTAAAATCCTAGTTTGATTCTGAGCTGGTCTTGTTAACAAAACAATTCATAGAAAATGATGTCTGGAGGGCTAAGGGATTATAGGTCATCTTTGAACTTGGCTTAACCTTGAGGAATTTGATTTAAGTCAGTGACTTTGTAAACAAGTTTAGTCAAAATACCTTTAATGTTTTTCAAATGTAAGTCAGAGATATATTGCTGTGAAATAGCAAGAGATGCAAAAATAGTAGCAATGGCTACTCTCCTTACTGAAAGATGTGCAAGTTCTGAGAAGAAAGTAGTGAAAGAATGTAAAAAAGCTAAAATTTAACATTTTATTGATTTTACTTTTAAGACAAAAGAAAAAGAAATGTTAAGTTTCCCCACATTCATTCTAACCCACTAAAACTTAGATTTATTTATTTTTACTCTGTTGAGCTGTAGGCTTTCATTCTTTGTGATGTCTGTATCAAACAGGATAACTGAGAAGTGTTTAAAAAAATCAAATTGCTCAGAACCTGTTTCCCCAGAGTGACATAAATCCTGGCATTTGAATGTTGCATTCCCTTTCCCTGAGCAGGAAAACGAATGGCCCCCGCTAATACGGAATCTGATTCTCGAGCAATGCTGAACAGCTTCCTCAAAATTAATTTCAGACAAGACAAACGATGTGGAGGAGCCAAGCCAATCCCCCCCATGACCTCCCCTGGAGGTTTTTTCCAGACTGCCACAGCTCCTGCTTGTGAAGCAAGGGCTGGGAGCTGTCAGGGACAGAGCCAAGCAGCCGGGGCAGGCAGCCAGGTCCCGGGGCTGGAGGCGCTCCAGATTCCACTGCTCTGTCAGATGTTTGCTGAGCATCTCCCATGTGTGGGCATGAGCCTTGGGGAAAGAATTCCTGCCACAGCAAAGGTCCCCAGGTGTGATGGTTTGGAATGTGGACTTGCATCGGGTGCCTTTCAAATCCCTGGGTGGTGTGAAGTGCTCCCAGAGGTGGCTGAGGTAGGGGGGCAAAATAGGAGCCCCATGGTGATAATTTCCATGGGTCGGTTCTGTGGGAGGCGTAAACTCAGATATGGCTGCATTGGTCCTTGATATTGATGGCTAGAGGGGCTACCTAGAATAGAGGCTGAACAGAAAGAACAAAGCAGGGATTTATTAAAATCCTTCAAAGGATTCACCTTGGGCAGTACAAGAGCCTGGCTGTGGCTGCACCAAGATGGACCCAGAGTCAGAAGTTCTCACACTTTTATCAGTTTTGGTTCATTTCCATACTGGGGTTCATTGTCCAGTTCCAGCTCCAGGTTCTGCAGTCCCATCCTCCCAGATTCTGTCCTCCATTCGCTGCTGTTTGCACTTTTTGGGGCTGAAGCTGCAGCGCTGTCCTTGGTTGTGGGGCTGGAAAAGGATTGGTTGGTGTGCCTGAGCTGGGAGGAGAACTTGGAACACTTTACATGGAGTTCAGAGTCACACACAATGCAGTGCAGAATCTGGAAAATATGAAAGCTAAAACTTAAGGCATCAATATTTTGGTACTTTCTAAGTCTTAAGGAACAGATTCATATCTCTTTATAACCTCATTTTCTCTTCTGTAAGAAATGTGGATAGAAAGGGAATCTGAGTGGTTTTGTGTCAATGTGGTAACCATTCCAGAGGTTCCTTTTCCCCATTTCTACGAATCACACAATGCGAGCAACACAGAAAAGGGAGCATTAGTCAATAAACATTTCACATTGCAAAGGAAGGAATTAATCTATAACACCAAAATATTTCTTCTTTCTTTTGATTTTTTTTTTCCTTTCTGTTAAACAATTATATTTTTTTCCTACTCAAGCATATGGGGCATTATAGCTGATTTTAGAGCCTATGTTTGGCTTTGTTCTGCCTGATTTCAACATAGCCAGAACAAAATGTGCTAAACTGCATTAAGCATTAACAACAGAGGGTGGCCCAGCAGACCACATGCAGCTTTTAATTAGACACATGCAATTGTGTGTGAGCTGGCTGGCTTGCACAGAGTTAAATGAGAGCAGTTTGACCTTCTGGCAGCAGAGTGCTAAATGCTGTGGCACTCAAGCCATTGTAACACAAACCACACTGCTCACCTTCCCATCCAACCCAGCCCAGCCTGGCTCTTGCCAACTGAACCAAATGAACATTTGGAAAGGTGTGTTCAGTACTAGCCAGATCCCATTCTCTTAATTATGCAGCTTTCACCAGCGTGCTGCACTAAATCATCCTTGCCCAGGGGTGGTATAATTACTGCTGAATAGCCTAGTGCTGAATAACTTAATATACTAGAGGCAACAATTGTTCCCAGAATGCGGCTGTTCCACTTTGCCTGTTTACTCGAGTTCTTCAGAAAAATTATCCCCTGACTTCAATACTCTTCAGGGCACTTCTGGTCCTTGCTTTGAATATTTTGGTCACAAGCTCAGCCCTTTGAGAGTAAGCTAAAAGACTTCCTTAGAAGACTGAAATGGTAATGGAATAAATATCTTCAGTAGCTCTATAGAACATAGTTTTAATTCTGTCATGGTCATGCTATTCATTTTAATTTAATCTCTACTGCCAACCCATTTCTTTTGAATTGCTCAAAATTCTTTTTCCCTGATTTGAAAAAAAAAAAAAAAAAAAGCTAAGCTTACAAACCCCAATAACCGAAGGTCACTTTTATCTTTAATATTTTAATAACCTATTATAGTTTGCATTCGCAACTGGAGGATTTTCATCAGATCCAGTGCAAGATAGTGCTCCATTTCTTCCAGGCACATGGTCCTTTGCTGGCTCTGTGCTGGTGTGAGTGGGAGCAGCTCATTGCTGTTATCCCTCTCTCTCTCCATTTAACTGCTTTTGTGACATTTCTGTTGAATAGTGTGGTGATACTGGTGCTACGAGACTTTTCATTGATGTGTCAAAGGCTTTTCAAAAAGTTTATCCTGCAAATGCTGCTCTGACAGGAGAATTTTCTCCAGATGAGAGGTGTTAGCTTTACAGAGTAGCATTAGCATTAACCCTCTGAAGGGTTTAGCAACTGAAAATGCTTCAAAACTCTAAGCTATTATTTAGTATAATTTTAACTATTTAAAATCTGCATCGCAGTGAAGTGATTTTGAAAATTTTGCATACTTTACACTGGAAGTGCTCAGTTTAGAGTTATAAATGTGTAGTGTTGACCTATCAGTTTGTGTCTGACAGTCTGGCCTCAGTGTTGTATGCTTGAGAAATAACCTTTGGGTCTCACAATGATTTGACAATTAATTTTCACTTAATTCTGTTTACTATTGTCTGGCTTTAAGATGTGAAAAATACCCATATGAAAAGAAACACTGGGAATTAAGAGTTAAGTCTATACAGACTCACAGTAAGCTGTCTGAAGATGGCCCCTGTGACCTCAGCAGTGTTTAATTTGCCCAAGGTGCAAAACTCTTGTATGTGACTCCAAAGTCCATTTCTGCATTTCTGTGCATGTTTAAATGTTGCAGCAAACAGTTAAACTCCTGAGAAGAAGTGAGGAATAAATTCTATTACTTCAGCAGACACTCATTCTAAACCATATTTGCTTATAACCTTATCTGAATAAAGGCTGCCCTGGTTCTGAAATCTATAATGTTATTTCTTTACCCTCACATTCAAACACGATACAAATCTGACAAGCAGGAAATTCATTGGCTGAAAGCATCTTCCACTTCAGCAGCTGTATCTATTTTGGTGTATTGTCTTGGAGGCTGTGTCAACGAGCATCCCTATTCAAGTGCTCAGCATTCAAGGACTGAAGTTTTTGATTGGAAGCAGACTAATATTAATGTTCAGTTATCAAAAAGTCTAATTCATCATCTATTTCCCCAAGTCCCCAGTAAAAAGAGCTGCTTTTTTTTTGCCTTTTTTTTTTTTTGGTAAGTCTGACAAAAAATCACTTTTATTTGCTGAAGTGAGATTCTATATAAACAAAATTAACATCCCCAGAACAGGATATGAAACTAAAGAACTTAAGTGTCTGATGTTATGGCACGTGAAATCAAAATATTCTCTGTACCTTGGAGACCCGACCTACCAGACAAAAGTCAGGTAAACTAATTAGTGTTGAGCAAAGAACATTTTATATATTATGGCTCTCTGGGCTAATTTCACCCCTTTTGAGCTGCTCATTGTATAAAACTCCTTAAATCAGTAGGACACGAGGCACTGTACTGAGAGCAAGGTCAGTGAAAGCAGACTCTTTTGGGATATAATGAATGGAGACAGAATTCTCCAAGGGATCTCCTTACTGTATGTCAGGAGCACAACAGATCACAGGATAGTGATTATGTATCTCTAGGTCTATTTTTTTTTTTTAACCCCCAACTGCTGTTTCCACATTTTCTTGTTGAACATTTCTAAACTGAATACGAGGGTTTAACAGGAAATTCTCATTATCAAACTGCCTCTTCATGGGAAAAAGATAAAGATGGACATGTAGAAAAAAAATCAAGAATATCAGAAATGTTCTTATTTGGTTAAAAATTGAAGTTGATGAGCAGCCATCTAATATGGCTTGGATTGTTCCTTATTTTATGGAGTTATGCTTTCATTAATATCTTTAATTGCAGAATTCCTTCATGTGAGCTGTCTGAACATGCAAAAGGCAGAGTCCAGTAAACTCCAGTAAACTCTTCACAGATAGTAGAGCTGAGTTGCTGATTCATCCTAATCTGTATTTTATCTTTATTTATCTCTAGTAAAGTCTGTGTCTCAGTGTGGAGTGAAATAACACATCCAAATCATCTGAGATGCATAAGCAGAGAGATTATGAATTCCTTCAGGAAACCCAAAGAGTAGGCAGGACTTATTTTAAATAAAAGAATTTATTGGTTTTGGCAAATAACAGAAAAACCCAAAGTAGACTTGTGTAATTTATAAATAAATACTACACCTGGTGCTAGCCACTAGATAGCCCATCCCAATAATTACAAGAGTTTTGCTTTTGGGTTAAGGTGGTATTTGCCAAAAATATTTCAGTTAAGAAAATGGAAAAAAGGGGGAAAAAAAAGAAAGCAATTAACCAAAGAAAAGGATAAGTAGCTTAAAAGAGAAATCTAACACTTAAGAAATACTACATATTTTCTCTGAAAATCATATAAAAATTCTTGATGACTGTGGGTTTTGGATGCATAGCTGTTTGTTGAGTCTTGAAGCCAACACCATGTAAAACCAGGCAAGAAAACAAAAATCAATAGTGCATCTTAATACAAATTATCCATTAGATTCCAGAGGTGTACTTGACCCATCAAGGTCTGCTAACGTAGACTCATTTTTGTTCCTTCAAGTTTATTTCATATATGAGAAGCATGACTTGTCCACACTGAGCATGAGAAACAAATCTTTTTAGTTATACAAAGCACAAATTGGTAATCTGGAAGAAGCAAATATCTATATATATTTCTGATTTATGTCTGAAGACAAATATGAAGAAAATATTTCATTTAGCCTAACCTTGTCAGTGTTTTCCAGGCCACCTTCATTCACAGAGGCACGTGCACCAGTATGGTTTAGTCTGTCTCTAATGATTTTTGATGTGGTTATCTTTAAGAAGCTATTTTTCTATGACCTGCTAAAAGATTTTATACCCTGAAGTACCTCTACTTTCACCATTCATAACTAAATTGGAACACTCAATTTTGAAGTAATAGTTAGTGTGATTTATTATTTACCAAGGCAGCAATGAAGAAATGTATTTGAAAAGAAGCCAGTAGCAAATTACAATCGATTTGCACAATATAACAAATAAAATGTTTTAGGGAGGCAGACTTGCTGTTTGAAATGATATGTGATCCATAATAATATTTCCAAGATGTCTGCTTCTTTATTACTGTCAACAATTCATTTATCATCTTCCTACAAAGAAAGCAACTCACCCTTCCTGCTGGTTCAGACATCTAAGAAAGTGCAGATTTTGGCTCTGGGATTTCAACCCATGTTTTACAAAATGCTGTTGTTTCAGTAAAATGAACATACAGAACTTCTAGGTGTCCATTTATGTGCCTTTGGGGTGAAGGCAGGAAAATTACTTGCCCTGTGATGGAATCACAATATGGTTATGGTCATATATATGGTGATAAGTGGTCATTTTCCAGTAAGATAAAAGAGTAAATTTTTATAACCAAAAAAGAGGAAATCACAGAATCAGATATTTGGGTTTAGAGGGATGTTAAAGATCAGATCATTCAGTTCCAACCCCATTCCCATGTTTTACTGTACATTTTCCTGCTTGTTTTCTTCCTGAGCAAGAAAAGGAACCAGAAGCCCAAGATGCCTGAGTTTAAAAAAAAATGTTCTGGCCCAGTGATAGTAATGTGCCTAAATGAGGCAGTAAAACCTTCAGAGTAAGGTTTGTTGAATTCTCTGCTGCTTGCTATGTGTATTTCTCAGATTGTGTTGGACATTTCACTGCATCCTTGAGATAACATAGAAGAGTTGCAGAGGAATGAATTTTCTGCTTCTAGTAAAGCCTAAATGAAAGATTAGATCAACAGAGATGTTTAGGGATGCAAAGATACAGATAAATGCTGACAGGATCATCAGAAATCCCATGTTTAGGCCAGTGAGTTTATTCAGAATTAAGTGCATTATCCATGTAATTCACTTTTGAAAATATCATCCATCACCAAGCTGGATGTTTAAATGCCAGTGTAAATCTGGACCAAGTTTTTCTCATTGGTAACCAAGACTGGGGGGAAAAAAACCAAAAAACAACTGCACAACTGAAAAAATACAATGATACAAATAGAGCTACTGCTTTATTTTATCCTTGAACAAAACAGAGTCTGCTTTCTAAACACAGTTCATTACTGTAGAAGAGATCATTCTGCCAAAAACACGGAGTAGAGCACTAAGTTATCTAAAAAGCCTCAGGAACTTCTTGGCCAGACAGCACAATCTGTTCAGGCAGCCCTTTGATATGCTATCAGCAGACACAGAGCAATCTCGCTGTGGCTATTCCCTCTATTACTCTCCCAGACTGCTGCTGCTCCCTGGGTTGTATTTCTGTGCATATCCATGCATTTAGAAATCTTTAATGGATTTCCCTGACATGAATTCATGCAATCCATCCTCAACCCGTGCACAGGCAGGGTGAAAATGTGGGGTTAGAACTCTTCATTCAATCAAACTGCGCTGGAAACTGCAAAATGTGACATTAGGAGCAATTAATTTAACCATCAGCAGAAGACTTAACTATTCTTGCTATGTTGTGCTCCTTGCAGAATGAAAATAACAACTGGCCACTGCATCAGGACTGCTGAAGAACAAAAGGATAGAACCTCCTCATTCAAGTAAAACAAATTGCTTTCCAACTGAAGGAGTGAATAAAAGCTCTGTCAAAATCTGTGAGAATGTTTGCTGAGGCAGCTCTGGCTGAGCAGCCTTTTTTTCTAGCTATAAACAAGCACAATATTTATACATTAATATAATTGCTGCTATTCATTGCCTTAATTCAAGGTGCTTCAGGGGAGGAAAGGTGAGGATAAACAGTATGAAAGAGCAGAACATCACCAGAGCAATGTCTTCTAAAATTTTCTTAATCATTGAATTTTGATTTGCACAAGAAATCATTCATAGGAGAAAGCGCTGCACTGATTTTTTATTTTTGTTTGAATGCAAGTCATTTGCTTTTGGAGGTCTTTTTCATGGGTTTTTCCAGTCTTTAATTTTGGAATTAAACTCTGCCACTTGGATAAGGCAGAGGGGCAGCTAATTAGCCAAGAAATGGGCATTGAGAGCTCTTGGAAAAAAAAAATCACGCTTTTGTAAGTTAAATGATTGCTGAGGATATGGTATTGATTTGATAGTTTTGCAGCTGAAAATGCTTGCTAATTGGAGAACCAATTCTGTATTTTTATTCTCAGCACAGAATCAAGAAGTTTCTGGATTAAGCATCAAGAGCAAATACTTGCTGAAGGAAAAATGAATCCCATAAAAGCCCAGAATGTGATACTGGGTGACACAACAACCTGGCAGCCATGCTGTGGGCACTCTAAAACTGCCCTGGAAATGGACAGGTAGAAATAATCATAAATATGAATCCAAAATTAATATCAGTGGATGCTAGTAGGCAATTATTGCTGGCCAAGCTAATAACATTTTTCAGCTCTGGTTTCCATCAAACTGGTCCCTGGGTTTATAAGTCCATCTGTCAGAGTGATTAACAGAGAGATATAAAACCTTCTGATGTGCTGCCCTTGCTTTCACAGAATTTTCTCTTTTTCTGACAAATCATTCTGATAGAAAGAAACTGCTAAAAGGATAAGGGGTAAAAGGGAGAACTAAAAATGTTAGATGTTTCTTCAGAGCCTTAAAAAATCCAACAAAATATCTGAACAATATGAGAGTTAGTTTAGATTATTTTTAAATGGATGCTTTTTTTCATTTCCCTCTATATTTATTTCATCAGGCAGTGTTAATCAGGTGTGAATGCAATATTCAGGAAAGAGAAATCACACCCCTGTTCTGTTTCATATGTCATTCAAATAGCAAAAAATGTTTGGTGATCTGCATGAGCTGAATATTTGCAGTCTGCTGGTAAGGGCTGACAAATGATACCAATCCCCTCCTCACATCTCTTTGAATTTTCTCAGGTTTGTTTGGTTCTGGTTTTGCTGGGGGTTTTCAATAAATATTCCCCTCTATTCCACATAAGGTATTGATATTTCTGAAAAAGTGCCAGCCACTACCTTGAGTAATTTCAATAAATATATGTCCAGCAATTCAAGAAGAAAGAAGGGCTCAAGTAAATCCACCACCACCACCATGCTGCCAGCCCATTCCCTGCTTTACACCCCTACACCCCCCAAAATAATTTATCTACAGAGCTCTGGGATGCTTGCTAGGAAGATAACATAAAATATAAAGGTATGAATAAATAAGAGAGTGCTTGTTTCTTCCAATGTGTGTGCCTTGTGCTGTTTTATGTCACTATCATGTCCCTCCCTTCATCCCTATTGTCTCATTCCTTTTATTAATTGCTCTGCTTTTTCTTCCCTTCTTTTTTTCTGGCCTTTCTTCTGCAAAAGCATAACATCTATTCTACTCATTCATTTTTGCCCATTCATTTTTCTTTTCTTCATTGTCTCTTCACTGTGTAAGTCTCCTTTCCTTTACCTCAGAGAGATTTTTCTCCATTCTCTCATATCACTCCTTGTGATTTGTCTGCCCTTCCTTCTGGGTCTAATTCTTCCAATTACTTTGTCATATAAGCTCTGTCTCAGTGACCCCCTTGCTCCACGTCCTGCCTCTGGTCTTTCTCTTTATGCCCTTCTACTGATTTAATTCTTTTCTCTCCTTCACAGTGCACAGCTGGGACCTCCAGCTCTGTCTTATGATTTCACAGAATCACAGAATATCCTGTGGTGGAAGGGACCCATCAGGACCATCGAGTCCAGCTCCTGGCACAGCACACTCCAGGAATCCCATCATGGGAGAGCATTGGAGCTCTGGCAGCTTTGATGCTGTGACCTTTCCCTGGGGATCCTGCTCAGTGCCTGACCACCTGTGAGGTTAGAAACATTTGGGTGCTCTCAGGCACCCAACTGTTGGGTTGTTTTGGTTTTTTTTTACGAGCTAAGTAGCTAATAGTTACTATAAAGTTGTTTATTGTAGAAGCACATTAGTTTCATAGGCAAAAACAAAGCAAAGCAATGGCATTAAAAGCAAGTGGCAAAAACAATGCCATAAAGCAGTGGCAAAATGCAATGGCAAAATGTACCAGCTCTCTTTAACACATGTTCTTTTATAGAAACTTTATAACTAGCTAAGACACAAACTTGGACTACTATTACTTAACTTATTAGAATTCTAGCAAAAGCACGGCACCAAACACGGTGCACCAAATGTGAGGTTAGAAACTTTCAAGGGAGTTGTAACCATGATGAGTTTTCTCTCAATCTCCTGTTCTCCAGCTGAAAAAGCCCAGCACCCTCAGCTGCTCCTCACACACCTCCCCTCACCATCCTTGTTGCCTCCTTTGGATGCTCTCTAACAGTTTTATATCTTTATTTTTTTTAACTGGCCTCCCCAGTTGAGGGCAATCCCCTCCCTTGACCATCCCGTGCTGCTGTTCCTGATGTCCCCCAGGACAGGGATGTCCCTCCTGGCCTCCAGGGCACACAGGTGACACATCCCACTCACCACCTTCCTCATCCCTCTTACATCAATTGCAGTTTCTGCTCTTCTGGACCCTTCCACCACCTCACTAGGCTGCACCTAAGCTGGTCTGTGTTGTGCTAGTAGGGCATAAATCACACAGGCCTAAAAGCAGGTTTTCTTTCAGAGAATGATGCCTAGAGGAGCTACAGAGGCTACACAGAGTGAAGGGGGATAAAATGGATATTTATTGAGGGGCCTTCAAAGGTCACACCCTGGCAGTACCAGTGCCACAGTCATGGCCCTGGTCGGATGGCTCCAGGATGGAAATAAAAGAGATCTCACATTTTTACAGGTTTTAGTCCATTTGCACGCAGGAGTCAACTTTCCAATTAATAGCCTCAAATCATGAAGTTTCATCCTCCTTGCTTGCTTGCCCACCCTCCTCTTTCCACGTTGTTTATGCTTAAGCCTGAAGTTTGAAGAGGTGGTCCTTGAGTCCCCAGTTGGAATAGAAGTGTTTTATCTTCACCACCCTGTGAAAAGATCCTAGGAACCCCTAATATAAAACCAAAACCTGCACACCCAAGCAGAACAGAAAAACTTAAGGCATCCAGAAGGCAGAGTTGTTGCTGCAGGGTGCAGGGCTGTGCTGAGGGCGCGGATCCGTGGCTGGTACCTGCTGTGCTCTGATTGTTCTGTGAGAGCAGAGCACAATTAGATCAGCAATGAAGCTTTTTTACAGTTTGGAATCATTTGTAAATCCCACTGATTTTTTGGTATGGTGAGGGGTTGATTTTGTATAGAAAGGAAGTTATTGAATTGTGATGTGTCAGTCATAATAATCAGCAAGGCCTGTGCTCGCTGCAGCAGGATGATGGGGTTTGTTTTCTCCCTCTAGGCCTATCTAACTTGGATAACAGAGATTTGAAGTTTCACCTTCACATCTAAAGCCCTCTTCTGACAGGTGGAGATCCATACTGGATCTGCAGAAAAATCTGGGTATCCCTAAAATCAGCGTGGCTCTGCTGGCCTGTTGGGTGTGATGGCTGCACCCGCAGGAGCCGTGAGCTCTCCGTTCCTCCTGTTCAGCTGTTAAATGCTGCTTTGAAAATGAGGTTTTCCACTCATCAGGACCTGAGTGGCAGCCACTCCACCACGCTTGAGCAGTTTGGGGATTAACCCAGGCCAGGAACCATCCTCCTATGTCCGTGGCAGGACTGCCCAGCTTTGGCACAGGACTCTGCCAAATGGAAATGAGCCGTGCCTGTGGGTCCAAGAGCCCCGGAATGGTTCCTGGATTGCTTCATTTTGAAAACTGATGTGTTATTTTTAATCTGTTCAAAAGCAGCATCCTATGGAGTTGAATTCAGGAAATAACTCACAATGGCCATTTTGTGTCTGTAGTGCCAGACTTGCAGAGAGATGGATTTAGATATGCCAACACTGACAGAATTTTCCAAGAGTCAAATCAATTCCTCAATTCCTTCCCTGAATCACAATGTGGATTTATTGCTTGATGTTATTTATGAGCTTAAATTGGTAAACTGAGTAGTCCTAGACGTGCATTTTTAAAATATATCAAATAGTTTTGTCTTTTCTTCCTAGTAAAGGTGAAAATATAAATGTTTGTACAGGGCTTTTTTTGTGCTAGTTCACTTTGACCATTCATCTTACACCAGTGGAACTCCATGAAATGCTGATAATTTACATCAGCCCAGGTAAAAAGAAGACATAGGCAACTCAAAAGTTTGGAGCAGATTTTCCTATAATATTAAATATTAACTATTTTTTTATGTAAGAATTCTTTTCTGTCCACTGTTTCTTCCGTGTGCCTTTAAATGGGAAAGGCTGCTATTTTCAGAGTGGTTTCCCATGCTCTTGGTTATAAATCACAACTTGTTAGGTACTAAAACAACCAACTCCCTTTTTTTTTTTCCCTCAGAGGCTAATGGTAAGAAACTTAGTCTAGGATGGGTTTTGGTTTCATTTTTCTTATTTTTTGCCAATTTTGAAGATGTTTTTACCAATCCTATTGATAAAACCATTTCCAGTTAACCCTGAAGTCCAGCAACAAATGTTCCTCCTCTATCAGAAATATGTGTGTGGAGAGTGTGCTTGGCATTGACCATTTATTTCACCTTTCACTAGAGGAAGAAATTATTTATTTTATTCAGAAATTATTATTGGATGTGCTTGCTAAACCTGAAGTTCTACATGTCTGAGGAGTTAAAAGTTCAAGATGGCAATGTAAATCTCAGCATTGATTTCAGCCCTCCTTACTCTGTAAGTACTGTTTATTCTTGGAGACAGGTTCCCTTGTGATCTTGCTTTGGAAGTAATTACTGGGTTAGTGTTTAAGGCAGAAAGCGTTTGTGGACTGCTAACACACAAGCTGACAGAAAATTCTCAGCAGATCTTAACTCATTTTCAGTTCTGCAAGACTTTTTCAGAGCATTCTGATCACAGATTGTTGCTGAGATATCTTCATTCTGATCTCACCTGTCTCTGTTTGCTCCCCAAACCAGGTTTTTATTCTCCCCACCCACGCAGTCCCATTTTCTCAGCTCTAGGTGCTCTGTCACAGTGCCTCCCACATTGCCTGGCAGTGATGATCAGCTCCTGAAGGAGTGACTTGCATTCCAACTGGGCAATTAGAGACAAAGGTAGTAACTTTGTTTAAGGTTTAATATTTTAAAAAATCTTCAAAGTATCTTATGAGCTCTAATGACAGGGTTATCAACAAACATGAAGAAAACCAATGTGAATTATTTATTCCTTCATCTACTTACCAACTGAAAGGAAGTCAGCTTCTTATTTAGAGTCAAATCTCAGCTCTGCCAGGGACATGCATTGTGCTGAAGGAGTCAAAGATGTGATGACAAAGCCATTTTAGCAAAACTCCTCCAAGGCAAATGTTAAATAATATATTTAAGGGCATTTACATATAAGTAAATATAAGTGTATTTATATACGTGTCTGTATAAATAGTATTTGTGTATGTGGTACATTTTTATAGAGAGAGTTTTTATACCAAACACATAGTTTATTTCAATATATTTATAGTTTCAATTTTTTGACTGAAAAATAAAAAAGTCTATTTTTCTGTAACAGACTCCAGCACCTGACACACACTTAATAATACTTTCTCTCCACTGAGATTTAAAAAACACCAGAACTTCCTCCCATTAATTGGGATGAAGTGGTCAAAGGAACATCAGAGTATATCTACAGTTCTGTTTTAAAAACTGGTTAACTAAATTTTAAAAGTTTTAATCTTGGAACTTCTAGCTGGTTAAAAGACTTTGAAACCAAACATTCTGAAACTTAAGACCTGCTCTGCTACCAAAACCTTGCAAATCCAAAGCAGTAGAGATTGTAGAGATTCCAAATTCCAGTGGTTGCCAAATTTATGGTGCTTTATTTTACATAGATTGTATTGACAGCTTCATCTGGAAGGGAAATGGAGTAAAACGTTCATTTTCAATAAGTTAATCCTGTTATTGATTTTAGATTTCATACCTGTACACTTGTAATTGTTCCCTCAGTGCTTTCAGAATCCACGATGAGCTGCTGGTTGACTGAGGTGCTTAGGTTTATATTGCTCTTTAAGTTATCAAGCAATTCTTGGAAGTGATTAAAAAGAGTAATTGCCTAACTTAGTAACTCATGTAGAGTCTCTAAGACCATGTCTAAGTTATTCATCATAAAGGAAGCTTAGAATTCACTGCATTCATATTTTAAACAAGCTGTCACCATTTGTAATCTCAGTTTGCACTGCCAATGTAAGAAACAAGATAATGTGCTGGGGTATGGTCAGATAATGTTCTGGATGCAATGGGAACAGAAGAAAAGGAGACAAATACAGAAATAAGGTTACCACATCCTTTTTAATCTGTTTAACAGTAATTTCCATCAGGATGTCAGATCAGGTCACATTTACAAATGAGCTAAGGAATCAGTGCATGGAAAATGAGCTAAAGAAGAGGCTGATATTAACTCTGAATTTTTTTATTGTGTCAGTTTAACTAGAATTTCAATAAAGGAAGGGTGGGTCTTTTTTTAGTTCATAGAGACCAAATATTTTCTTATAAAATTTTCTTGTATTGATTTTGATGTGCACACCATGCACATTTAAGATCTGTCTTCTGTTAGTGGCAATGAAAATGTTGGTCAGCATCCATGAGAAACACTGACCAAGGAGTCCAAATGCCAGATGAGGTGGGCTCTTCTCACTGACACAGAAAATTCTTTCTCTGTTCCAGAACTACTGCTACATTCTGATCCTCAAGTTCAGTTATTCATTTTCTTTTTCTTATTCTTGAGTCCAGCTCAGCAGAATTTATTTTCTCTTGAACACAATGACCCCCAGTTCTAACTGTGCTGTCTAGGAAAAATTCAGCAGAACATTTTATACTTTCTTTTCTGAAGTACCTCAGACTTCTTAATTATCCAAGTCATAATTTTCTAATCCAAAGTCACAGAAAAGGACGAGCAAGGACTAGGTCTTGGAAATTATTAACATCAGCTTCATCCAAGTATAATAAAGTTTTAATACACATTTTATTTTAAGTCTTTTTAGATATTTTACCTAAATTAAAGTGAAAATTATGAAATTACTCCTTCAGAAAATAGGAGTAATGTAGTCATTAAAACTGACTTTATTCAATTCCCTTTAAGTATCCAGGAAAAGTACCCAGACACAAAATGGAAGGACCCCTTTTATTTCCCTTTTATTAGAAGGCAGTGGAGATTATCCTCATGGTCTGAAATGCAAAATTCACCTTCCAGATCCTCCTTAAGGAGTCAAGGAAAGACCAGAACCATGGAGGACAGATGCATGGCAGGGAAGAGCAATAATTTTTTGAAATAGGATGAACCCTGCAGAGCCCAGTTATCTCAAAAAGTTAGTGGCTCTGAAAGACATATTTTTTACCACAATGCTCTTCAGAATTTTTATTTAATTTATATCCATCTCCTAGGCTCTTATGGATAGAGATGTTTGAATTTTCAGGCTTGAATATCCCTTGTATATCAAAGGAATGAATCATGTAAAATCAGGAGGCATCATTTCTCTTTTGTGCTGAATAGATGCCACTTAGCCAGCACCAGATGGACAAGAACCATAAATCCTGTCTTGGCTCACTCAAAAAATATTTCCAGCCACACTTTGTTTGAAATTCCAGGTCCTTCCCTTAGTCCTAAAAAAACCTCTTGATCTTTGTCCAGGTTGCTGAAGATTTAAGAGGGTCAGTTCAGCTAAAATAATTTTTTTAAGCAGCTTTTCCTTACCAGCTCCAAAACCTGCTGGATTATTTTTGTAATTGGCAATTTGGCAACTTCTCTTGTCTAAAGGTGCCACAGATGCTGCAAACTCATTTAATCACAGTTGAAGATTTATTTTCTTTGTGCTTTGGACTGTTAATGTGCCATTTCTGTCCTTTGCTCGTTATGAGTATATAATCACATGATAACAAGCACCAATATGAGTTTAAGCTATATATTCCTTTATTTCTTGCTTTAAAATGTAGGGAGATAGCAGAAAGCTTATTTTTCATTGTTTTATTGGTTTCTTTTTCCCCATTGAAATCCTCATACTCTCCATGATTTTCTAAAGGAAGCATTTAAAATCTGCTTTTTAATAGTTAAATTCTTAATTGTTTTTAAAAGTAATGTGTAGGTTTTATATCTTGTGACAAGTGATCTCCAAAGTGTTTGCTGCCTTGTTTTAAGGAATATTCATTGAAACCAGGCAAAGCTGTTGAGGTCCCAGAGGCCCAATGAAGTACTGATGACATTGCTACCAAAATTGTTTTGGAGATTTGGCTGTCACTGTTCACCTTTTGCTGTGAACCCACCAGTTAATACAGAAAAAAATCCACCTGAAGCACCGTGGCTTCCCTTCTCACTGCATCTTTGTTTCATAATCAGGCCTTGATACTGTGAACAATTCAGAATGTCTATATTGATTAAACCTTAGGAGTCTCCACTTTAAATTCTAGCTGGTATTCTGCAGACTATAATGAACATTACCGAATGCATGGTGTCTTCTGGGAAACACCTTGAGATTATCAAGTTTAATTTCCCCCAGGAAGTTCTTACAGCAGTGCAATCAAGCTAACTTTTACTCTCTGTAATGGAATAAGATTTAATCTGCAATTTTTAAACCACCAACACTTCCTAATTTTCTTCTTTTAAAAAAGGAGTTTTGCTCTGGTTTCAGGCTCCTGCTAGACTTTTTCCCATAGTGCAGGTAATGAATTTTCCATCCCTTTTTAGTATGCTGGATGTGTACAAGCAGCTTTAAGCCTATGGTTCATAAGGAATTTATGTCAATATTGCAATTAAATCCTGTCTGTCATAATAGGTGACCTTTAATCTAGTGTATATTGAGTCCCTAATCTCTCAGATTGTAACTGAGTGATGGAGATGCAAGACTTCATGAAAGAAAGGCAGATGATAAGAAAATAATTATTTTTTTGTGTAAACTGTGATTTTCCAATTACTACTCTCAGCTGGGACAGAAAAATATCTAACTCATGATATGTTCTGATCCAAAATTAATCCTTTTGTAACTGCTCCTTTTTTGATTAAAGACTGATTTTTTTCTTTCTTCCAGACAAAATCCTCAACTCCTGTGGTAGTTTTAATGTAATTTTTTTTTTCTTTCCCAGTATATCATGACAGTATAAGCATATTGATAAATATAGGTTTAAGCAATATAGAGAAGTATTCAGATAAATAATAATTAGATTTCTATTATCTATAAATATTGTTTTGATGGCAAAGTGTATCTGGGAAAAACATCCCCAAATTGTGGAAAAGATTTTTTTTTCCAATTTATGAAGTAAATATCTAATTTTAAAAATTAATACTTTCGAGATGTGTGAAAATGGCTGAAGGTGTTGAATACAGGGTTTAAGGTTTTGGTGACATGGCATGTGAACAATAAAACAGGGGTAAAGCTTGAGTGGCCAGAAATTTTTGACAAATACTGGTGGGAACATTTGCATCACAGAAGAGAAATTTTTAAAGATTGACTCTGTTCCCAGGTCTGTGCTTGTGCCAACAGAACCGTGCAAGAAAATTGTCACCTGTCACAATGATCTTGTTTGTAAAGCAATTTGAAATGTAATCACCAAAAGTGCAGTGTCAGAATGAGGTGTTTGGGGTTTTTTTACTTAAATTAATGTTTGCTCCTACTTATGTTTTGTTTCTAATTTCTGAATTTGCTTATATTTCCCAACATTGAGAATAGTGGGAAAATATGTTCCCAAATTATCTTCTTTGAAGAAATATATGATTTTCAGATGCTAAAGTACAGCAATATTACATAGGGCTATTACTGGATTTTTTTTAGCTTCTAATATCTTCTGTTTGATGGTGGAGAGCAGACATGGCTTTGATGCAAACCATTTAATTTAAATGTCCTCCCAAGAGGACAGTTCAGCAGTGCTTTGGTCACTCCTCTTACAGCAGTGGTGCCAGGATCCCCTCCTGAGGGAAAACAACACAAATAAAACCAAACCAGGGTAAGCCATGGACAGTTTATTAATTAGTTTATTCAACTTTACTCACTTCATTCTGCACTTCACTGATATTTTTAAGATGTAAATAAATGAGCCTCCTGCTCAGGGCATTTCTTGCCATGTCACAGAGCACTGTTCCTTTGCTCAGGATGAACCAAGACTGGGGTACAAACAAAGCAAATTTAAATTTGCATCAAACACAGATTAAAAATCCATATTTTGGAATTTGATTGTTACAATCTTTACATTATAAAACTAGATTAATAAAAAGACAGTAATTTATACTTAAAACCTCAAAACAGTTGGTTAGCTTGTGCTGTACTGTGGAACTTTAAATTCAAAAACTACAGATTAAATTACCTGAGGATTTTTAACCCCTGAAACAGAACTTCATTTATATGGATATGGTCACACTGAACATAAAAATTTCAATGATTTGTTTCTATTATTTTCTTTTTAAATTCCAGTGAGGTGGAATTGAGCTGAGAAAATGCCAAACCACCTCTTTGAGATCTACTCTAGGAAACTATAGTTAAGACCTGAACATCCTTTGTAAAGTGTGAATGAGATCAGCTCACTTCATGCACGTAAGATTGTAAGAAAATCCTTTTTAAGGTTGAAGAATTCAAGTGTCCAATCTCCTTGGTATGGGCTATGTCAAGAGAGGGCCCCAGAGGAACTTGAAAGAAATCCATGCAGTTACCACCCATAAATGAAAGAAGTCTGATAAATAACATCTGAAGGATAAATTAGAGGTTTTTCAGGAGAACCAAGGGAGACAGAGACACAGAAGCAAAAGGGGAAGAGATTTTAATAAATGGTGTGTCAGTAGCTGTGGAAGGGGGCTGATAGGTGAACAGGGAGGAGGAAGGAGGATTCCTTCTCTATTTCTACTTCAAAGAGACCAGTGGAGACTTAAATTGGTTCTGGTGGAGTGGGAGGGATGGGTCACTGATTTCAGAGAGATCTGAAGGTGCATCGTAAATGAAAAGCTTTAATCAGTATAGGAACAAGACAGAGCCAAGACCTGAAAAAATAACTGAAAACACACAGCAAAGTTTCTTTTACAGATGAGTGGAGTTCTGTTTTTTTTCCATGGCAAATGGGAAAGAGCTACAAAGACAAAGAAAGGTTCCTTTGGCCAGTTTCTCCATATTGACATGCACAGGCACAAATGGAAGCGTAAATATCAAACTGATAAAGACAATCAAAAGCAGTGGGTTTACAAGCACGAGACCAAAAATGAGAGTTATGAGTTGTTAATGTCCATTTAGAGAAGTGGGAGATATGAAAGAGGGAATCCTTGATCCTGTGGCTGCAGTGTGACATGGTTACAGGTTGTCATGGCAGCACGGTGCAATTTGCCAGAAGGAGCTGAACCACACCAGGGATGCTCCAGAAGAAGCAGGAGGAGGGACATTTACCTGCAGAAGAGGGCAAATCGACACACAGATCATCCCTGTTTTGTGAGTGGTTATGACATTTTTTTCCACTCCAACCATACAGCAATGGTTCACCAGAAAATCTCCATTATGCAAAATGGGCACCTCTGTCTGAATACAGTCCAGAAGATGCTAGGTACATATTTACCCTCTTGATTCTTTTGCTAAAAATGTCTCCTTGCTCTCCAATCCTTGTAATTCTTCACTAAAAAAAAAAAAAGTTCCTGATGGGGGATACAAGTTTCATAAATGCCAAGATAATTTTGCAGTGTGAATTTAAAATGTGTCTTGAACAGAAATAATTGATATTTTTTAGGTTGTTCATGTTCTTCATGTAGGTCCCTAATCACTTGAGGTACGTTTCAGTTTTTTAACTGATACTTAGTTCTTTCAAATGAGTAAATTAATCTCCTGGGTGCACAGCAGCTCCACATACCTGGGGTCACAGTGCAGAAAGTTATGTTTGGTGCTATCTACAGATTGTCTTGACATGCAGCATATACCCACAGGGTCAGAGGAATTGCCCTCTGATTACATGTACAATAATCTGGATCTCCCAAGGTATTCAAGTGGTTAATTAAATATCAAGTAATTGCTAAAACTACTAACTGACATTTAATTAGTATGTTAATTGATATCAAATTTGTTCTCACTATCTTGTTTTATGTTAATAAAATCCCTAAACATTTCTTGGGAGTAGATTAGGAAACAATGTGCTCCAAATGTACTAATGCAAAACAGCCTAAAGCATCACTTCTGCTTGTGCAATGTAACTTGTGACTTCAGTTTTTATCCCAGCTGGCATACTTTCTGTTTAAACTTACCTTGTGCTTAGGGTATATTATATTCAGTAGCATAGACCTCTCTTGGTGTGGATTTTGACTTTTTTAATCCTGTCATCTCTTAGACATCTATCAAAAGAGGGATAACTGTTAAAATAGTCTAAGGCTGCCTCTGTTCCCTTGGGTAGAGACGTCCAGGGATGTGGGAGTGGGGAGAGCCTCCGTGGCTGATGTCAGGGATGTATTTCAGCACAGCCTCCCTGTGTGGAGTGGGGAAATCTGTGATTCTCACACAACTCAGAACTGCCAGAATCACAGCTTTAACTGACTGATGGTTGTGCAGCAGCAAAATGCTGCCTCAGTGTGAGTGCACACAAGGGTGTTCTCCTCCTCCTCCTCTCCATGGGGAAACAGCTTTGCCTTGCAGCTCGAGTCCTCCAAAAAGCTTCACAGCTCTGATGTAGGAAAGAGATGCCTCCAGGCTTGGGGCCAGAACAAGACTGACTGAGCTCCAGGATGACAAGAGCCCCGAGCTTGTCCTTCCTTTCAACCACTCAGATGTTCCCAGTGGCCTCATCAGGAACAGGTGAACTGTCCAAAGTTGAATCCACTAAGAGAAAAAGTTGTTTTCATACCATCTAACTGGAGAACACACTGGAAAAAAAAATCCTATGAATATTCATATGAATTTTTAAATTCATTCCTTTCAGCTGTGCTCATGCCTTTTGTGTGTCAGCTTTTTGTGGAGTTTTTTCTGTGTTTTATTGGTGCCAGTGCACAGAGAGAGTTGGTTTTACATTCAGGATCACAAAAAAAGCCAAGTCTAATTTATTCTCCGTGAACATTCACACCCAATTACTTCAGAAGAGTCCAACTGGGAAATAGAAACAATGGGGTATGACCACGCACAGGGAAACTACAGAGCCCTGGTGCCATCCCTCCTCAAATTCAAAATCTGGAATGCACATGGAAGCACTGTAAAAGGAAGCTGGTAGAGGAGGGACTGTCAGAGAACTTTGAATTAGGAATAAAGAAAACTGTGATCTGTTTATTCATGGATATGTCACAGAAAGAAAAAAAAAAGGAGGAAATAAAAAGAGGAAAAATTGGTGAAATAAATTATTCATTACAAAGTACTCAGCTCTAGTTATATGTCATCAAATACTGCAATAGAACTAAGAACCAGCAGAATGATCGTGATAGGCAAAGTATGACACTGAATTTCAACTACTTTTGGATTAATTGATTTGAACTTCTGTGGTTTCAACTGGATGATTTAGATTTCACAAGTAGTTTCACACAATATATTTTTTTAAGTTTCCTTTTCGATACATTGTGATAATCGAAATTATCCCTGATAGAAAGTTTTTTAGCAAGTGAAATATTTGAAACCTTCTGTAATGCAAAATGTATTTTTTTCTGAATTGTGTGTAGCCTTTCTGTGAGTTCAGAATATCCCCTCCAAAGTTAATACTGGTTGTACAACTCGTATACACTGAAGTAATGATACATAAAACTGTAAACATGAATAATACATATGAAGAGTAGCCTATTTAGCTGTTGTGTAGACTTAAATTCTTGGAAAATAACATACAAAAAATTCAGAAATGACATGTTTATCTATAAAAAATCTTCAAACAGACTTGTCTCAGGAGATAAAAACATTGCTACTATTTGAGCCCCCTTCTGCCTTGTCCATTAGCCCTCACAGATAGTGTCAGCTCCAAAAATATTTTAAAATACAGCTCACTCCCCACTAGCTGATATGGCTCTGTGTGGTAACTGTCACCCCAAATGCTCTCTTAACTCCCAGCTGTCTTTCTCTGCTTTCCACCTCCTCTTATTCAGCACCTCAAGGTCTTTGCCTCGAGTTTGTGTTGTTCTGTCTTCCCCTGTGCCTGCAAGGGTCACCAAGCTCCAGCTCCAGCCCTGATGTCCTCTCAGCTCTGTCCACCTCCCCAAGCACAGCAAAGGCCATTGATCCCCATGTTCCGTGTCTCTTCTCTTCCAGGGAGCAGACCAAGCCATTGCCAAGTCACTGGGTAAATGATGGTACTTTGAATTCTCTCTGGAAGTCAGTGCTTCCACAACAGCCAGACACAGCTGAGCAGCTTCTCACCCCAAAGAGCAGCTGCAGCTCCTGCTGAGGGACTTCAGGAGTCACTTGGTGCCCAAAGAGCAGCTCCAGCTCCTGCTGAGGGACTGCAGGAGTCACTTGGTGCCCAAAGAGCAGCTCCAGCTCCTGCTGAGGGACTGCAGGAGTCACTTGGCTCCCAAAGAGCAGCTCCAGGAGCTCTGCAGAGCCTGAGCCTGGAGCCAGCTTGGCACAGTCAAAGAANAGCAGCTCCAGCTCCTGCTGAGGGACTGCAGGAGTCACTTGGCTCCTTGCTGGAATCCCCAGGAGCTCTGCAGAGCCTGAGCCTGGAGCCAGCTTGGCACAGTCAAAGAAAAGTTTGTGATGAGAGCCTGGGGAAGAGAAGGCTCTGGGGGAGATCTTCCAGTGCCTAAAGGGGCTCCAGGAGAGCTGGAGAGGGACTGGGGACAAGGGATGGGGAAATGTCCTTAAGCTGACAGTGGGCAGGTTTACAATAGATATTGGGGAGAGATTCCTCCCTGTGAGACCCTGGCACAGGATGCCCAGAGCAGCTGTGGCTGCCCCTGGATCCCTGGCAGAGTCCAAGGCCAGGCTGGACACTGGGGCTGGGAACAGCCTGGGACAGTGGGAGGTGTCCCTGCCATGGGTGGGGTGGCACTGGATGAGCTTTAAGGTCCCTTCCAAGCCAAACCTTTCTGGGATTCTGTGAGTAACCCACTGCCTTCAGCCATGAGTGTGAAGCCTGCACCTGTGAAATATGAAATAACATAATTACTCATTTGTCTTTAGATTATCTTTTTAAGGTCATGATTATTTTTTTTCTCTAGGAAAGCTTAATGTTTGATTGCTAATTTTGTATTCCAAAGTCTTCTGGTAAGGGCTGGAGTATGAGAAATGTCTCTCTTAGTTATGATTGCTGTTTGCTTTGAGTATGATGTTGGGCTTGTCTTCTAGGAAATTACAGAGCTGAAAAAAGAACAGTACTTTGGGCTGTAAATCCACCAACACTGATGTTAGTGCTTTACAGCACTGCTGGTGTTCCATTTTTGTTGCAATATCAGAAAAGTGTCCAGTGTTTACCAAGAGTTAAGCCAGTCGTTTGATTATTTTCTGCATTGCTAATATGATTTCAATTGTTTCAATTATATTTGTTCAGGCATGAAATGCAATATGGATCATTCAGTTAATTAAGAGATGTAATTTGCTTTAAGTCCTTTGTCCAGCAATGTAAATCTAAGCCCACCAGTTAAAACGTGCCAATGTTAAATAAAAGGTGAAGCACCTACCTGTATAATAAAATTGGCCTTACAGCCCTGCCTGCAGCAATGCAGTTGCAACAAGTCATAGTTAATAATAATAATAGATAATAATATATTATAATAGATAATAATATATTTTAATTACATAAAGCTGTCAGAGATCTGTAGTTTAGAAGATCTGATATTTAGCTTATAAATGTATATATCTAGATATATATATCTATATGTATTTATATATATGTATATGTTTGTATAATATTCTAATCACCACCTTTTTTAAATTTACTCACTACCAACCACAAAAAACTACTTTTTACACCTACCCACCTAAAAAACAGCGACCTTTCCACCTGTACAAATATATAGGCACAAAAACTGAGGAGTGCCAAGTTCCTGCTCAGAGGTGGTGAAGTGGGAATCTTCAGCTGGAAATGTCACATGGAGCCCCCCGACAGGCTCACAGGGGACGTGTTTGGGGTCCCAGGAGTGAAAATCCCCCCAGCTTTCCACCCAGTGAGGAGCCCCACTCAGTTTTGCATGCAGGGAGAGCAGAGACCCCACTGTTGTGATAAAGCTGCACAGGGACAAGGGTCATTAAGGTCAAATAAGAATTTCCTTCTGCACAAGCTGCCTGATGAACAGTGTGTAACTAAAGGATCTGCCATGCAGAGGCTGTGGGAGCAGCTCTTGCCACCAGGAGTTGTGTTTTCTCTGGAACAGCCGGCTGGGGAGCCCAGCTCTGCACCTCTGAGTACCTGCACATCTTTCCCATAAATTAATTTGCTCTTTAATCTTATTTACAGAATCACCTGAAGTGCTGGAGATGAATTTTCACCAACATGTTGTTCTAAGGCAGAGCCTTGTATGGGATATTTCAGATTAGCAAATTTGGGAAAAGATGAAACCAATGTTATAAAGAATGTGCTGAGTGCTCTAAAAAAGGACAGAGCTCTGCCAAAAGAATCCCCAGTAGGTAACCACTGCTTAAAATTGCTGAAAAAATACACTCCTGAAGGATAGTCAGTTTGATTAGAAAGTTTGCTGTGGTGTGAAATTATTCTAAATAGATTTTATACATTTTAGCCACTTTTTTAGTGCAGAATTTAAGAATCATTGCAGTGCTGCCCGTAATCTAGTTTGGAAAGGATTTGTTGTCATCTCTTTAATGAAAAAATCTAACAGGTTTTTTTAAAGATTCTTACAGTTTTCAGGACATGATTGAATATATATTCCATCATGGTGAATCGTGCACAAAAAGAGACTGAATGTGTTGTTGGCCATAGATAAAAATATTGTCTGCATAGAGTCCATTTTGTAAGATTAAAAGCAGGTTTTGAAATCCAAATGAGGTGGATTTTTTTTAAGGAATTAATTCAAGCACCCAGTTCCTAATGACCATATTACTCAATTTCAGTTGCAAATTCTGATCTGAAACTCTGGTGAATAAAATAAAAACAATAAGTGTGGTGCCTCAGTACATGGCAGAGGTAAATAAATTTTGAGTCTTGCCCTGTGGATCACCTCTAAGCTTAGGGAGAGTTTGGGAGAGTTTCCTTCATTGATTTAAGTGGGCTACGAGTTCCCTTCTAAATGTAGATTCCCCCCAAACTGATAAATCATTATTTGAAAGAACTTACCATCAAAATCCTCATGAAGCCAACTGTAAAAGAAAATCTAAGAGAGTCCCATCTCTGAGTATTTAGGAACCATTCTCCTCCAACACTTCAATTACAAAAGGAGCAGATACCTGATACTTGGTCTGATAATAAGGATATTTCTCTCTACTTGTAAAAGAGCCTGCAAAGAAACTCGGTTTCTCCTGCTGTTTAATAGCTGTTTTAAGACAGGATTTTCTGGTCTCTAGGGCTGCTACTCAGGGTTGTTTCATGGGCATTGCAATCCCATTACAGAAAAAAAAACCCATACAGCTTGGAGCTGAGCTCATCCGAGGTCCTCTTGAAACTACTGAGCAAAGGGATGTTCTTTTGTACTGCTCTTTCACGTCTGAGAGCATTTCTGCTTTAATTCATTCTCTTTACTTCTGCTGTGCTGAGTGTTATTATAGTCTAGTGAGTTCCTGAAAGTGGGAAATGCCAAACAAACAGGTGTCAGACTTCAAAAGAAGCATTTGTCAGGACTTAATGTTCTGAAGCTAAAGGCAACAGCTCAACCTAAATAAGCTCTTCTCAACAGGATTTAAGTTTTCCTAATAAAAAAATAATAATAGAAAGTAAAGTGCAAATCCAACAGCCTAGAGAGTGGAAGGCTTAGAAAAATAAGCAGCATCTGACATGATATCTTGATTTAAAGCCAGCTTGTACTGTAGTTCTCAAAGTCCACGGGGCCCACCACTCTCACATCTTTTCTCCCCTTGCTGTGTCTGTCTCAGGTTCAGTTTTGAAGGATGAACTCCCCTGTAACTTCCACGTAGGAGCAGTTAGGAATGTCAGTCAGCACAGGATTTAGCAGGACGTTTTTCCCATCTCAGAAGTGCATCCTTGTGTGCAGTGGGTTGGAGCCAAGGCTGAGCTAAACTGGGGAGTCCCCAGCAGCAGAGCAGCAGCAGCTGAGCTGTGGGCTCAGGGGGTCCCACCCCAATTCTCCTTCTCTCCTTGGAGCAGAGACTGTGACAGCCATAATTCCCTCTTCCAGCTGAGTGCAGGGACAGAGAGAGACTGGGATGTTTGCTTTTCACTCATATTACTCAATGCAGTATTGTACTTTAGGTAGAGCCATCTTTTCTATCAGCTCCAGCAAACATTGCTGTGTTTGTTCAGGCATCCCCTAATTAAAAGGCACTGACTCTGATGGAAACAGTCAAATGAAACGTGCTCACAGTGTGCATTTTCCCAATATATTTGGATTTATCCATCAAACAAATGTCTGTTGTGATTCCTCATGACCAGCAACTCAGGAATCAGATGTGAATGCCTGGATCAGTCTGCAGCCTGTGCTGTTCTCAGCAGGACAGTTCTGGTGAGGAGAAATAAAATCTGACCCTTGCAGCACTGCTAGGCAGTGTCTGATCTGGGCTGAAGCACAGATGTACATAAAGGCACAGGAGAACATTCACATCTATTAATGAGATTATCTGTGGGCTTCTGGCATGCCTGTGATTTGTGTTTTGGCTGGAACAGATGCACTGAAAGAGGAGTGAGTTTGTGTGTCTGTGTAACAATGCCATGTTAAGGAGCCTTTAAAAAACAGGTTTGAAGACATGGGGATAAGGAGAATTATTATCATTATAATGAAAGGGGAAAAAGCAAAAATAGCTCTATGCAAGGGAAAAAAAAATTCATGTGCTGTGCTGGAACACACAGTTCCATCTTCTGTCTTTGCAGCATTTGTCTATGATGGATGGTGGGACTCAAAGTCCTCCATAAATTCGGGTGGCAAAGCCCCAGACACAATAAAAATAGCTGAATTTTACTGATCTTCACCCTCGAGTGGCTCCTCTCCAGTTCTTTCCTCGTGGTTGCATTCTGTACCTGTCCACCTTAGCAGAGGCAAGAGGTTTCTCTGAGAATGAGCAAACATTTTTCTGCACATGTTGTGTTGATACATTGTCAATTTGTTCTGGGTGTTCAGTGGGCAATGTACCAAAAAAATCTTCAGAAAATTTTGCTCATATTAGAAAAAGTTATGTCTCTTAGGATGACAAAGTAATACAAGGAATTTTCTTGACACCTGGATTTAATTTGTCAGTGATTTTGTTTTCTGGTGCATTCTGATACCTGGAATAAATTGTATTTTCTGATTCCATCTTGTGATTTTAAAACTTCTTTTCAGTTCTTCCACCAAAACAACGAGTATGGTTTCTTTTCTTCCTAGGGTTTACTTTTTCCTGTTGATACTATTCATTAATACACTTGGTTTTCTAACATCATTGCAAGAAAATTAAGATATTTATTTATTTATTTCTATTCTTTTATTTAGTTCTGTTTCAAATCAAGGTCCAAGGGAAAACCTTGCATATGTCCTGATATAATCAGCTCAGAGTTATTATTTCCTTTTCCTTGCTGGAGACAGATTAGCCCAGACTTTCAAAAATCATGGGAGAGACTTCTGGAAGAAAATTCCAGCTGCAACAGTTAAAATTTAACCATTACAAGGAATCCAAAAGAAGCTACACAAATATCTGTACAGCCCTAACCACAGCAGGCTGTCAGGTCCATTTGTAATATTTGATAAAATAAATACATTTAAAGAGAAGGAAAGCAGAAGTTATAAATGTAGAATTCCAGCGAAATAGTTCCATGCATAATTGCTGCCCTATAAATGAACAATAGCATCTCATATTCCACCTTTTTTTGATACAAGTCAGTGTCAGAAGTTGTGTTCTCTGGGCTTGCAGAGATGGAAATTGGATCTAAATTATGGATGTTTTCCACTGACCTGTATGGTAAATGATCGAGGATTATAGAAGTCTCATGCAATAGTCTGCTCTGCATATATATTTAAAGAGAGCTGTATGAATATTCAAAAATGATTGTTTCTCCCATTTCAAAGAATAAAAGAAATAGAGCTGTTCTGCTGTCTCTACATAAAACATTTCTCCAAGGTCAGAGGGAGAGGTCAGAGCCAAAATAAAAGTCACTCCTGAGAGTGATTTGCCACGTGATCTTTTCTGTGTTTTGAAAGGTCAGAGTCTGTGTGGGATAAATTTAATAAAGCGATCCCAGAAGTATTGTATCCAATTTCCGAGGAAACATTCCAGAATGCCAGAATTGGGATTTTGCTACACTGAAATGCCAATTGGTTTGTGATGTTTTGTCTTATAATTATGAAGGTGGCTCAGCTCCAGCTGAACCAATGATTGTTATGTCCCCTCTCAAAGAGAAAAAAAGGTTATCTAAAATGTCTAACACTGATATTAGAAATGGTTCAAAGTGGTAACTTGGATCTGCTTTCTTCTTTTTGAACAGAACTTGAAAGAGTGAATGGCACCAACAAGGAGCATAACACCATTAACCAGCTGCTGTGCAATCAGCATCTAAAGGGCTCTGCACCTTTTGAGAAACACTGGATGGGCATTTCTGCTGCATGCAGAAAATGACCT
Organism: Rhabdornis inornatus; assembly: GCA_013397075.1. NCBI lineage: Eukaryota > Metazoa > Chordata > Aves > Passeriformes > Rhabdornithidae > Rhabdornis > Rhabdornis inornatus. The sequence goes on along the minus strand of VWZS01001110.1, from coordinate 1,566,339 downwards.
GATAAAAGCTGAGAGTCTCAGGTCCTTTCTGATGTTTCTACCTAAATAAGGATCTTTTAAAAAGGAAAAGGAAGAACTGAGCTATAATAAAGGTGTTGTACACAGAAATAGCCATCAAAAGTCTTTATTTTAAGAATTGCTTTAAGTAATTTTTAGTTTTATTTATATTTATGATATTATTTATGTAGTTGCATAAGATCTCTTAAGAAAGATGACTTTTCATCCTTATATATCTTACACCCACAAGTGATTTTACACACCAATATTACCTATGAATGCAATCCACTGACTCTGTGGGCATGGGCTGGACTGTAACTGTGGATGTAAGTTAACTCTGACTACTGGTGGATATTTCTTTTTTCAATATGTTGTAGCAGAATGAAGATGCTATAGCTCTGTGCACAGAGGAGAATCTGAGGTTCAGCCTGTGTGGATGTAATCATTATTTCCTTCTTGCTGACTGTGCTCCACTATTGATCATGCTGTGCATTTCAGTGGGGAGGGTTGTGATTTAAACTGGGGAATGTAATATCAGCCTTCGTGACAATTACAGCTGAACACCATTTGTTTTTGCTGAAATACAGTAAATTTTTCTATTACATTTGCTTCTGGCATCCCCAACATGGCTCGACCACTGGTTTTGTGTCTCTGCTTAAAGCAGTTTGTTTTTTACCTTACAGGTATTTGTGGGCATTTGTGACATGAGCCTCAGTGTGCACGATCCTGCTGTGGGGAAAAGAATAAAGGAAAAGGAGATACTTGACATGATGTTCCCTGTCCACGTCTGATTAAGTGTGTTGTACCAGGGGCCATCCAGCCCAAACCTCACCAGCTATTTGTGCAGTATCTAGTACAGATCCTTGGGGGGTGGGAAAATCAGAACAGAGCAAATATAGCCTCGGAGAAGGAGCAGTTGGAGCCTGCAGACAATGTGGAGCATTGCTTCAGAGCAGCAAAGCCTGGGCTTGGGACTGAAACCTAAAGGTAACAACTGAAATTATTTTAGTGTTGTTCTTTCACAGAAACTTCCCTGAGGCCCCAAACACTTTTTATTCCTTCCCCTGTGCCAGAAGCACCAATTCATTCCCACACAGGATTCAAATTCTGCAGCTGTTCCCTCAATAACTTTCACAATGCAGTTAGTTATTGCTAATACAAAAAATCTATAGCATACTATAAAGTGGAAATATAATACAATATATTTAGGGGCTGGGTACCTCTCTGAAGACTTAAGGAAGCCATATAGGAACTGTGCAGGATTTGTATGGCAAAATTAAAATTTCCTGATGGCAAAGCATCAACATAACTTGTTTTATGACATCTTCTCCACAGAGGGAGCAATCTGAGTTGTTGGGGGAAGGAAAGTGAGACCCAGTTTTCCCCTGGAGACCCACAGTGCTCTGCACTGCTCACGATGGGAGGATGCTGCTGGATGCTCACCTGGGCTCCTCCTCAGCTCCTGCAGCAGCAACATCTTTAGATCACCCTGAATACTGAAATGGAAAACCTGGAAGACGTGCAGTGTCTGTTACTGAGCTCAAAATTTCCTTTAGCTGCTACCAAATTGCTGCTTTGCTGGGAGCTTTAATAGACAGAGCCAGCCCCAGCTATGATGAGGTGTGACAGGTTCTCTGTCTTTGCCTATAAAACTCTTAGTGGCAGATAATCAGAAACTTTTTACTGAGAAACCTTCTTAAGTGTTACTTTCCATTTCAGTTATTTGAGGTGGGATTCTTCTTTCTCATTTAACTTTGGATTTTGTAATTTACCCTGATGTAACACAGAACAGAACTTCATTTTATGGAAAATGGGAAAAAATGTACATCTGCACCTACAAATTATACTTCTAATTATTGCAACAGTTCAGGGACCTGTTGTTTAAACAATTTCTTACATAACATATTGAAGTAATCTCACTCAAAATACTTGATACTGCCATTTATTTTCTATTTCTTAGACTGATGTTAATTCCAAAAGCAAACCCAAGAATTTTTAGATTTTTTTTCTTTAGAGACATTTACTTGTGGCTGTTCAATTAATATGCATCTGCCATTGTCCCATTTGGTTATAAAACCACAGTATTTTGGTATAAAAATCACAAATTAATCACAAAATGTTGTGCTACCTTCAAAATGCAGCTTGTCTTCATTGATTAGTTAAATGTGGGCTGTGTTTAGTTTTGTCATGGTTTCAGCCCAGCCAGCACCATGCAGCTGCTCAGTCAGGAGCATCTTTCCATCTTCCATGAGTTCCTTAAATGTCCTGGTCCCATCAGGCTGTAAAAACCCATCACAAGTGGAAATAAAAGTTTTGAATCCAGAACCTTGATGTATTTGACAGTTTTATGCCTGTTGTCAACCTGGGTCTTTTTGTTCCTTAATGAGTCCATATATTGTTGTCTCTTGTTCTTCATCTTCCCGTAAGGGAAAAACAGAGGCAATTATAACTTAATAACATTCTCTGTGCTAAGAATGTGTGGTGACAGATAATGAAGTCCAATATCCCGCTCTGATTACAAGTTGCTCTTTAGATGGGGGACAAATAACTACAAGATGGCAATGTCAGAGCAAGGAACACTTACATGATGAAATATTAATGAAAATACATTGCACTTATGTCTCAATGACATCTAAATGGGAATCAGTTATCAGATCTTGAGTGTTTGCTACAAATTCCTGCTCTGCAAAAGAGAAAAAAAAAATAAATCCAATGAACTTTAAAAATGTCAGCCAGCAGGGCTTTCAAATACATAATTTACTAGTTTGTTGGCTTCCTATAAATGGATAATAATAAACTCGTAGCTAAAAGCAAGCTCATAAATGCTGAATCAAAAATGGGAAGAACACCATGAAATGATAGATGCAGAGCTGCATGGTGGTAATTTTCTTCTAAGGAGAAATTGTAGCTGTGCTGTTAAAGCTGTGAATGGAAACCTTGACAGAGCAATGTTTCCTTCTACACCAAGGATCTGTGCCACTGTTTTTGTATTGCTGCAGAAATGCAGGAGCAACAGTGCTGGAATTGCAGCTTCAGCTTGATGGACTACCCTGAGCATTATATTTTCATAGCCTGCCTAGTTAGGCTCGCCTCTTTGATACACTCTCATACTTATTTATTTAAACATATGAAAAATAGACTGTTCTATTAATCAGGGGGAAGAATGAAGTCATTTCTCATGGAGAAGTTTTAATCTTAGTCAAAAATTGACCTATGTGTTCTATGTTAAAAAGGCATATATTATTGAATGGTATTAATAGAACCTTTAATGTTAAAATATTTGATATCAGCCAAAATTAGATTCTATTTTAAGCTAGCACTCTGGGCTGAGTGACGATGAAAGCCTCTCATTTTTTGGTTTGATTTTAATAGCAGCCAGACTGGAGTTGAAAGGCTCAGTTCTGCTGCTCAGCCTCATCTCCATGGAGCACCATCCCCCTTGCTGGGTGCATTCTGTTAAACCAAGAGGTGAGACTTGACCTGGGCAGAGCAGTGAATGGAAGAAAGCTTAAAAGTGCTCAGGTCACGGGGATTGCTCCGTCTTTCATTTGGATAAATTTGTCTGAGGCTCTAAAATACCATTACAAGGCCCCTGCCACAGTGGATTTTGGATTGTGAGCTCGAGCTACAGCTGCAGTAAAGCTCTGCTCAGCTTGGAGGGTTGGGAGCAGCCACACAGGATCTGGACAGCTCCTGTGGAAGGATTCCAGGATTTGGGATGGGGAGATTTCCAGCCTCATCTCTTCTGGACATGCTTTCAGTAATGGGTAGTCAGAGCCACGCTGGGACATTTTGGTACAGCATGGATTCAGTTAGAAAAGGTTGAGAAATTATTGTTTCAAAGGTTTATATTGCATCATAACAAGAAAAAAAACCCAAACAACTAAATGTTTGGCACAGAAACATTTAGGTAAATTGCATTTATGTAGACTAAATGCAGGAAGTGTAAAACTAATTGATAATTAGATCAATTTTTGCAGGTTTATATTTAAAAAAAACTTAAATCTTAAAGCTCAGACATTAAGTCTTAAAAAAATGGAACTGACTTAATTAAAGTACTGTTATAACAACGATTTAATTGGATTTCTTTTCTATTCACATTTAAATCTTTTTCATAAGAATGAGCTCCAGCATTGTGGAATATTAATATGGGATATATTCTCATTCACAGTACCTAGTCTCATAGTAGGCCTTATACCTGAAAAATTATGTTTAGTTTAAGCATTAAACCCTCCCAACTTACTTATCCTAGCTTTTTAAAAAAAATTACTCATCTATCTGGCAATGTGCTAAATATCTTACCTGTGGTCCAGCGCCTAAATGACCCTGGGTGGGAGAAGATGATCTCCACAGGTTCCTCCCAGCCTCACATTTCTGAGATCCTGTGACATCCACTGCCCAGCTGCCATGTGGATGATGTGAGACCTGGTGATCCAGGTGGAGGACAGAGGACAGCAAGCTGTCCAGGGGAGGGTTCCCAAGCTGAGCTGTGTTTTTGGAGAACCCTGAGCACAGCAGCCAGTGCTTTCTGAGCCTTTTGGAACCATTAGCAGACTTCTAAATAAATTCCTTAACCGCCTACTTTGTGAAATGATGAATTGTCAAATATCTGTTTCTAATGTGGTACAAGTAACTTTGCAGAAGGCACCTCGGTCTGCTTGTGTCCCATGAGTCATTTATTTCTAAGTGGAAAACAGAGCAGGAGTGTTTTTGTAGGGATCATTAGGCAAGTCCTCCTGCTCCTCACCAGGATCCCCACAGATCCCCCAGGGCTCCAGGATTCTCCTGGATTCTCCTGAACTGTCACACCTGAACACAGCCAGGCAACAGGGGACGATGGCAGTCGATAGAAAGCACAATGAAATAATAACCTTGGCTGGGAACAGCAGAGCTGCAGTCAGACCTTAGAACCTAACCTGTGAACTGCATTTACATTCAACAAGACCTTTCTCTATTAAAGCTTAACTCCACTGAGTTTGGACTGGGTTTGTATTCCTGCCTGGAAGAAGCAAGGCACGCAATCAATCTTGAGCAAAACCCGTGAGTAGAACAGTCTTGTGAAACCAGCAGTTCCTGGGATTTGCATGCTGCAGTGCCTTTGCTGAGCTGTAACCAGTGGCTCTAAAATCTGAACATTTAAATCCCATTAAAGAATTATCTATGTGTAAGATGTTTTATGTGATAATATACACAACAACACATCTTTGACTCCATTAGGTCTTCGCTCTTGTATAATGTAGATCAGCTCAATTAGTCTTTGCCAAATGACTCACTAAAATTAATTCTTGCAGGTGGACACATGACTAAATTTGAAACAAAATCTGCATCTCTTTTCATGCACTGTGAAGCCCTGTAAAAGAGAATTTACATTAGATGAAGTAATAACTATAGTAGTATTTAGAATTCTAGAATCAGAGAACGGCCTTGGCTGGAAGGGACCTCAAAGATGACCCAGGGGAAGGGCAGGGACACCTTCCACTGTCCCAGGCTGCTCCAAGCCCTGTCCAGCCTGGCCTTGGACACTTCCAGGGATCAAGGGACAGCCACAGCTGCTCTGGGCATCCTGTGCCAGTGCCTCACCTCCCTCACAGGGAATAATTTCATCCTGACATCTAATCTTAACCTACTGTCTTTCTGTTTTAAGTCATTTGCCAACCAATAATAATATTTCAGATGTTTTGATGTGATTTATACTCTAAAAGTTCCATGCAGCCTCCCAGGCTCTTGGGGAGGGACTGTTGTGTGTTGCACAGATGTACAAAATGTGACAGCAACTGCTTCCAGTCCTCTCAGCACAGGGAAGGAGCAAGGAGAAGCCAGAGCTGTGGTTTTAAGGAGTAACACATTGTGTAGCACATTCTATAATGTAAAAGGTGCTTTATTCTTATATTGTATCCCTCATTTCTCTTCTCCTGGCCTTCTGCCATCTGAGCTCCAGCACAGAGGAACATCTCCCAAACCTGACTAAAGGTTTCAGCTGCATCCCAGCATCACCCTGGGAGCACACACAACTTTGGGGCAAATTTCAGGCCTTGAACACACTGTTGGGTTTTTTAGCACGAAGCACAATCTCACGGGCTCCAGGGGAAGGGGAGGGGGCTGCAGCTGCCCCCAGGTGATGCTGGGCTCAGAAGATGCTCCTGGGAGCCTCTTTAAATGCAGGGAAGGTGTGGGAGCAGCTGCTCTCAGCCATGAGCACCTGCAGCAGCCTGTGAAGGTGAGGGAGCAGTGAGGAAAGGTCAGTGCAGCCATTATGTTTCTATGGATTAAATAGCTTTTGCTCACATACATATGAATCTATAGTGAATTCCCCTGTAGCCTTAGATGCCAGTAATTATTGACTGTGGTGTGGTACAGCTGTAGTTTTACTGCATCATTAGAGGAGCTTCTTCCACTCTGGTGCTTCCAGAGACGTCTCCAGTCGTGTCCCAGGACGCTTGTGATGTGCACTGGAAGATACATTGTGTGATTTCTCATTTTCTTAGAGGGAAAATGCTTTGTGTCTCTTGAATATTTTCATTCTCGTGTTACTTACAGGCAGCTTAGCATTCAGCGTTTGGAGGGTTTGTGCTTTGTGTGGGTGGAGAGCAGGCGGTGTTAACGGAACTCATCATCTGTGCAGAATTCTCTGCTTCATTCAGCAGCCCGTGGGGTCTGGGTGTGTCTGTGCCTGTGGAGAAACACCCACCCATCCCGCAGGAATCACTCCAGGGAAGGGCAGAGAGCTCCTGGGTGAGGTGTGGTGGCTCCTGGGCAGAGCACAGGAATGTTGGATGAGTGGAGGGAAAAGGAGAGCAGCAATGCAAGGCTTTAGCTGGGATATACAGCAGTGACCTGTATTGGCTCTGCCTGAAATACACGAGCTCCATATCCCAGTTCTGGCAGCAATGGCAGTGAATATTTAACACAAGTCACAACTTTTACACTTCCATGTTTCATATTCAATATATCTTTCTAAGTGTGTTATTCATCGTACCCAAAGTGATATAAACAAATCCTGCTCTGCAGGCTGCTGTTTACTCTCCAAGTGGCATTTTAAGAGCAAACCTTCCCTCCCTGACATAACGCAGTGACAAATTGCAGCTAATACTTCTACATCCACCAGGAAAGGAGCACAGCAGTGCTGAGGATTTATATAGTGGGGAGCTGTGGAGCATATGTAACTGGCTGGCATTTTTAGTGCCCTGCCTTGATTTTGAGACAGCTTTGGTTAAACATAGCTTCACTTCTTTGTCCTTGACTATTTAAAGAATTATTTTTTTTTTCTATTTGCTGTTTTTCTTTCATAAACCCAAGAAAATCTCCAAATTGGTAAAAAATTCTCTGACAACTTTATACAATTCCAAGGAACATGTTTAGGTAAGTGAGGAAGGAACTGGAAAATATGAATGAGAAAAAAGACAATAAAAGATATTTGATACTACTTAGATGTATTTTTTCAAAACCTATCAAAATCTCTATGTTAGTACGAGACTTTTCATTCATTTGGCATTTTTTGTATTCCTCTGAGACTGCCTTTCAAAGGCTTTGAAATGTGCTAATTTAATTTTTCTGTTGCTCCTCATCAAAATTGTTCTTCATCCCAGCATAATAGCAGCAGATACTTAAAAAAAAAAAATCATATTCTAGAAAATCAAGAGAAATTATGAGTATTAGATAATTTTTGAAAGAGAAAGAGTTTGGTTCTACTCAAGTGGAGTCTTTCTGATCAGCCTGCTAATGTCAGCTGAGGAAGGCTCAGATAATCATCACTTTACAGCTATCTGGGGTACAGAGTATCAAAAGCAGAACAAAGCAGAAGTAAATTTTTCTTCTGTCAGTCTGAGCAGGACCTTTTAGGTACCTTGTGTAATTTTCAGGATTTCCTTCCAATATTTTGATATGGGTAAAATCCAAGATGTTGATAATATATTATTTCTGCTGGAGTCTCCTTCTTACATTTTCCATACTGGATTGTGAGCATTACTCTCCTTTCTCTGTCCTCATTGGTTGTCAGGTATTTGTTTTGGTTTCAGCCACTTAGAGAACAAAATGGAGTTATTCTCGAGTTTGTGAATAATTTGTCATCCTGGATCTTAACTGATAAATATTTTGCTTTTCTGAACACCAGTGTTTACAGTTGGCACTGAATCAAGGGCTCATTCACAAGCTCAGTGTCTCAGTCAAAGGTGGGATGATATCTGTGCTTCTCCTAGACACAAATACTTGTGCTGGTAGCTGTTCTCCATTGGTTTGTGTTTTTGAAGGGGGGAAAAAAAAAAGCTTGGTAAACACCATCTGTCAAGCTCAGTTTAAATTCTGTTGTTAGGTTAAGTGCAAGTGTCCTCGAGGATGATGTAGTCACTACTTTAATGTGGAAAGACTTAAAGAATCCACCTTTTTCCAGTGGTTGTTATGGTTTGGAGCTTGTCAGTTGTGAAGTGTCCATCACCCAGCATTTCTGCCTGTGGGACACTGAATTCAGGTGCCTTTCTCTGCATTTCTCTGCGTGAGCTGGAAATAACTTTCAGAAAAGGAACACCTCAACTTTGAAACTGTCCTGTGTTGTCCTGATAGGCAAACTCATCTCCAAAGCTCTTTCTGCCTGCTTGACACAAAACAACAAACAAACCCCATGGGAAATGGGAAGGAAAAAAAACCAACATGAGTGTTTCTTCTCATTAAAATTAACTTTTAGCTGAAGATATTGGAAAAAGGTAATTAGAACACATTTCTGCACATGATTCCTGCCCAGATACAGCCTGTTTCAGCAATAAGCTTTTTTCATGTTTAACAAGCTATTTCAGGAGATAAGAATGATTATGAGTTTTCTCTGTTGCTAGAAATTACAATTAAGTATTGAAATTCTCTTCCAGTGAGGCAATGCCCTGGAACAGTTACCTGCTTTGACTTGAAACTGTTCTTTTTCTTTCTTTTTTCCCCCTTCTTTATTACTTAAAGGCAGGAAAGCTTTAGAAATCTGTGGGGTTTTCATATTTTTCTCCCCCCAGAAGCCATTGCTTTAATGATATATTTGAAAACACTGAGTGGGTTTATCCAGTGCTTTACAGTTAATCTGTTATTTGAAGGCTTTTATGCCTGGCAACCACTATATCGAATTAGGAGGAGACTTTGAATAGTCAAAATGGGCTCTTAAATTTGTAGAAATATTTCTTTCAAGGCTGAAAGCAAACAAATGAATACATAACACAGAAAATATGCCTTCATTGAATGAGGAGGTTACCCTTTCTCTGCATTTTTTACTGGATTCATATTTGTTTAAATTTGCCCAGGGAGTTTCTAGAAGTGTTTTTTTTTTTTTTTTTTTTTTTTTTTTTTTTTTTTTTTTTTTTTTTTGTTTTTTTTTTTTTTTTTTTTTTTTTTTTTTTTTTTTTTTTTTTTTTTTTAAATTTGCCCAGGGGTTTTTTAGAAGTTTTTTTTTTTTTTTGTTTTTTTTTTTGTTTGTTTTTTTTTGTTTTTTTGGTTTTTTTTGTTGTTGTTGTTTTTTTTTGTTTGTTTGTTTGTTTTTTGTTTTTTGTTTATTTGTTTGTTTTTTTGTTTGTTTGTTTTTTTTGGTTGGTTTTTTGTTTTTTTGTTTTTTTAAGAAAATCTATAAACTGTATGTTAAAGCAAACTGAGCTTTAAGTGAAAGTTTTACCATGACCTTTTTGCAAATCAAGCATTGTTAACATAAAGAATGTGGAGAACTGTACAGAAACTGTCTTGTGGGATGATCTTTCCTTAGAAAGAAACATAAAAATTCATTGTTCCAATAGTGCTAGCCTGTCTCCATCTTATGAGGAAATCCCACTTTGATTTTGAAGTTTTAAATAATTTCATTTCCATTTTGCTGTTGTGACTCTGTTATTTGAAAAAGCCAAACATCAGCTGAAGAAAGGACACTGGAGCCATTTTACATCCAAATGGAAAAGGATGTGAGGGGGAATCTGCAGAATTTAAGTCAATACACTTCTGCACATTCCCAATTCATGGTTTTTTTCCAATAAATACTTGATTTGATTGCCTGTGGATTATCAGCTGTTTATTTCCTTTCTCACATCACTTTGAATTTGGCAAGATTGTCTAAAAAACATAAAAACGAGGAATTGATGTGGAAACCAGAACTAGAACTTTTGCTAATTGCTGCTAAGGTGCAAAATATTTTACTTCAGAGCTCAATGAGCAGGAGTTAGCATCACAAAAGCAAATGCCTGCATCATTTCTATGAAACAGAGAACCTGTTTTACTGGCACAATATTGATTGGTGTAACTCACAGTAAATCCTTCCTGCTCAGGCCTATGAATATGGAAGCACTGTTAAAATCATGCTTACTCACTGGATTCCATGTTAAAAGTTTATTAGCTTTTATAAATTAAACTAATACAGTTAAAAAATTTATTAATTTTTGTAATAAAGGAAAGGCTTTATAATTTCAGCTGGGATAGGAATGCAACTATGCTGATATTTGACAAGTAAAAAAAGGAAGAAAAAAGAAAACAAAGCAGTTTAGAAAAATCAGGAAAAAGCAAACAGCTCTGGGAGGGTTTGTTTGTTTTTGTTAAGAACTGCTAGAAGAGAGTTTTCAATTAGATTGAAAACACGTTTGTGCACATCTCCTGTTGAAGCTGAATCTCCTCCAGGTCATTGAAGATTTCCAGAGCTCTGCAGGTGCTGGAGATGTTGGTTAAACAAAGCTTCCCAAAGGAGCTCTGCCAGCAGCCAGTGGGACCTCCCACTCAGGGCTCTAATGAGTGATTTATTTGTTCCCTTCTGGCCGGGCTCACCCATCATTACATGTTCATTAAGTAATAATTGCCATTGATCGACAGGCTCGTGGATGGATGATGGTAAAAGAAACAGGGCTATTAAACCCTCACTGCCTAGAACAAGTGCATGCCACAACCAATAAGGCAGATTAATGAGAAGAATTAAACTAAGGATAGTTATATTATGGGCCACTTCCTTCCTTTTCATTTTATTTATGGTTAGAGACAAGTGTAGGGCATTTTAGACATTCAGAAATAAAAGAAAACCAGTATGAAATTGAACTTGTGCTCTTCAAGTGCTTCTGACCCTCAACATCAGCTGTCATAACCTGTGCTAATAATTCAATTGGTTTGGTGGTTTTCAGCTGGGTTTCATAAATAGCATGTAGATGAGTTGGAGTAAAGGACAAGAGGGTATCACAAATAAGATTCAAAGTCAAATCTCATGCATCAGTTGTGTGTAAGTCCCTGTATAAATAAATATCTAAAAGCTCTGAAAGGTCTAACCTTGCATCATTTGGGGACAGTGGCCAATTTATGATGACTCAATTGTTGATTTTATTATACTCATTCCAGTGTATTGTTTTCAGAATCAGGGGTAGGAATAAGTTTTGGGATCTTCTGACTTGATCAGTAGCATCCCATGAGAGGAGCTTGCCATAAAGCCTTGACCAGAGCTGTGCCTCTGGGGCTGAGGTGCTGTAGCTTTGAAAATACATTTGAATTTGGATCTTTTGGTGCTCTTAATTACATTGAAACATTTTTGCCTGCCCTCTCAGGTAGGACTATAACAGCTCCCTATAATCTTTCCTTTAGTAGCTTTTTCCAGCTGGATGTTCATGTCTAAATAGAATTACTGAAAATTTTCTCTCCCCGTGTGTGCATTTGTTTCTGAATTATAGCACCACATATTAATGTTTCTCTGGCTTATTTTGCTTTGTTGCATCTGCAAATCAGGTCAGCATTTCCATTATTATTGAGCCAAAAGGCAGTGGCTGTCTAACAAACTTGATGGGTTTTGAGTACAGGTAATTTCTCCTTTTCATTGTGGTCTCAGGCCTCCTGCAATCAATCTTTTAATAGAAAAGGAAATGCCTTCTGTTGATTTTTGCAGACTGAAAGGTCAGGATAGCACTTAATGAGAAGAAAAGATGGAGCAAAGTGGGAAAGAGGAGAGGGTTAATTAAGTACACTGATTGCAGTAATTTTATAATTCCAGAAACCATTGTCCTGTGCTAATGCTTTAAAAATACAGCTTTAATTATTATGCTGGGTAAGAAAAGTACCTTAGGGTAGATTCTGCCAGTGCTCTGCCATTGATTGCTACAGAAATCTGATAGTGCAGCATTTCCTCTGCCACTGCTGCCAGGCTGGCTCAGAATATTCACTGTAACTGCTTGAAATTCAGCAGCAGTGGCAACTCAGAGGCAAAAGTTTCCAGTCTGCATCTCAATCCCACAGCAGCCTTGATGAAAAGCTGGGTAATTGCTTTTAAGTATGGCAAATAAAAAGAATTGTTTAACTTTTTTGACATATTCCTGTTTCTTTTTGATCACTTTAAAACCAAAAAGGCAAAATTATTACTGTGTCCATGGTACCACACTTAGAAAAGGAGTTTAGCCCTGCCAGCCCTCCTGAATTTGTATGAACATCAGCTGAGTGTGAGAAAAGAGCAATATTATTTAAAATATTGTGTGATGTGCTTCCTATCCTATGAAATACTGTTCTTGGCTTGCTGTGAGTTACAGCAATTAATCATTACAGGGGAACATGATGGACTAGAATGGCCAAAATAATAAAAGATGTAATTTGGATATATTTCTTCCATCCTTAACTCCGTTTTAAGAACAGATCCTGTATTTTCTTTAATGAATTCCAACCTATTCTCACTGGGAAGAAATAAGAGGGATAACGTTACCTGTAAATATCCAGGGATAAATTGGTTTCTAATCTGTTGTGGAAAATATGCATTTGTAATTAGCTATAAAATATTTGTCCTTGTCATGGATGTTATTGCACTATACAGTTTTCTAATATGAGAATGGGGATATTAAATTATGGATATTTAAAACTGGTAGCTTAATCATGTTTTAGAAAAATTCAAATCACGTGCAGAAGCAGGGATGAGGAAATGATCAGAATTTTCTGGGAGAAGGAAAATAGAATAAGATCTGCCTTTTGTATATGAACTTTGGAGAAGAAGATTTAAAGTTTCAGACAGCCATAAAGTTGCAAGAGCTTTTCAGAGCTTGCCTTTATTAATTTAGAAACTAAACAATGGGAACTGAAATGGAGAAAAACTTTTACCCACACATTTTTGTGGCTATGATATTAGTTATAAATATTAAAAATAAATCCATTTGGGTGGCATTTATATTTGAGTGAGCAAAAGAAGCAATTTCTGTTCTTTCATTTCCATTATCACATCTGCAAGAGTTTATAAACTCAACTTCTTTGAATTTAATTATTTATGAGCCTTTAATGAGCATATTATAGAAGGTAAAAATCCTCCCTTTGTTTTCACTTTCAATGAAGAGATTAAAATAATTAAGTAGTGATTAGACTTGCATTGACCTTTGCTAACAAACCCGCTTCTAAAACTGGCAAACCTCAAAAACTTTTTCCCTTTCCTGGAAACAACTTCATGGGCTGCTGAAAGCACCAAAGGCCACTGCTGGAATCACCCCAGAAAAAAAGGAGACATTTTTCAAAAAAAAGGAAAATTTTTTTTAACTGTTTATTGGCTTGGGACAAGTCAGAATCTTCTCTGCAGACTTCTTTGCCCTAAAGAGCAAATCATGGATTCCAAGGGCACAAGTGAGAAGCTATTCCCATCTTGGACAATGCTGTCCTTGGACTGTGGCAATGTCCCATTTTCCCTGAGAGTCTTAAACAAATGTCTCTAATATTCATCTAACAAATGTCTCTAATTCATCTTTTAATTTTGGGAGCTTGTTGAAAGGTTTTAATACAGAACATCGTGTTAAAAATTCTTGAAACATCTTCTAAAACATATTTAACCTATTTTTGCCAGGATAGGCAAAAGCTCTGCATTTAATCATTACTTAGAAGCCATACTTCCTTTTTTATTTGTATATTTACTGTAAAAACATTTAATCTAATCCAAGTTATTTACTCAGTTTGGTTGTTGCCCAGTGGTTGCCAATGCTAAGGTAAAAATTCTTTGAGACTGGACTTTTTAAATGTTACCTTGAGAAGTATTAGCTAATCCTGACCTGTTGAGTACTGACGTTGTTGTTAAATCAGATTTTGGAGTGTCTTCCTCCTAAAGAGTGTTTCATTTTCCTTTATGGATTTTGGAAATTTCTCTCTGTAGTCAGTGGTACTGACCCCACACTAGTGACTTGTTTCTTTATTTATGCTAAATAAAAGCAGATCCATATCCGTGGCCTAAGGAGGTGGAAAGCCTTGGAATGTTCAGAAAAAAACCTGTCTAAAGTTATAAATTCATTGTCGTGCAAACATTAAAATAAATCTGATGTTCACACATGTGAGACTCAGGGTTGATGTAAAGGCTCCATCCCTGGAAGCTTCACCTTTCCCTGTGCAAAGGATCAGCCCAGGAGCCTTCCCAAGGAAAGGTTTATTTCCAAAAGTGACTCAATTCAAGCACAGAGCTGACTTTGGTTGTTGTCAGGGTACTGCCTGCTTTTTACACTTCCCAGAGTGGCCAGAGAACAGCACAAACTAAGCAGAATTTGTGTTTGTGGTGTGAGCTGTGCTCTCTCTCTTCTGGATCACCAGAAACGTGTCAGCTCTTTACATTTGTTGCTGCACTGCTTTTATTTTGATTTGCCTGCATTGAAGGCATGTGTATAAATATGATTATTCAAAACAAAACCCCTGAACTTTAGATGTTTTGGATCCAGCATGATTTTATCTATTTTTGACACTGTTTCCTTGGTTACACGGTATCAAAGTCAATTCATTTTAAACACAGATACGTTACTGCAAATCCTTTAAAAAATGTGTTGGCATGACAAGTCCACTAAAGCTGCAGTGTTTTTCAGATAATGAGGTTGCTCCTTGTGATACTGTTATTATTCCATTTGGGGAAATGCAGAGGGGCAGGGCAGTCAGGAGTGAGTGCAGCTCAGTGCCTTGGGTACCACGGTGTTGAGGATGATAAAGATGGGGAGATATTGAGGGAACCAGACCAGGGAACCTCAGGCTATGTGAGGGTTTTTTGTTCTTTCTCTGAAGAAGCCAATCCAGCTCTTCCTCCTCAAACCTGTTTTTGGGAGGTGCTGGAGGGGTGTGGATTCCTGACTGGAGGCCACGGTGCTGTGTGTGCTTGAGCTGCAGGGATGCTTGAAATCCTGAAATCCAGTTCTGCAGAAAGAGACAGAAATGCTGGGGCTCTCAATGAATGCAGACAGAAGAAAGCAGAATTATTTGGCAATATCCTCCATCAGCAGAGCTGTAGATGACCTCCTGTGACTCAGAATAGGCTGGAAGTCTGAACATGAGGAATCAGTGTAAATCCCACAGATCCAGTGGGAAACTTGTGGTGCCTTTTTACAGGACTTGGAAAGTGCTTTCATCACTTCAGCCTGCACTGAATTATTGCTTTTCTATTATTTATACCCCAAAATATTACTGTAACAATACCATATGCATATTAATAACCTCGTCTAGGATTTGATCTGTAATTGAGAATAGATTTTATATTTGATTCATGTTTAATACAGTACCAAACTTTTCTGTTTAAAGGAAAATGATTACTTACTCTTTATTTTATGCCAGCAGCTCTTCCTGGAGTCTGAACTCTGTCATGTTGTGCATTATTAGTTGGTTCTTTGTGCTCAAAACATTGAGAAAGATGTTAGGCAGAATTTGTGGCTAGAGAAAAGAGATACAGAATTTGACTTTTTAATAAAAAAATATGTATTTTTAATACATGAATCCTTTCTGAAAGCCTGGCCAGCATTGTCACTGCCAGTCCAACCTTTTCCTTCTCTCCTGTTTTCAGAAGAGAAAAATGATCTCTCTGAGCTGGCAAAGGTGGTGCAGGACTTTGTCCTGAAGGATGCAAACCCCACATTTGTGAAGAAGAAATATTGGTGATGGTGTTGACATGGCCACAGTTCACGTGTTGCTATTTCAGGGTTACATTGTATTTCTTTGCCTCTCTTTTCTCATTCATATGTCTTCATTTGTCATCATGCTCTCAGCAATGTATTAAAAAAAGAAATCATTCTATAACTCAGAAGTAAAAAAATTAAACTTGACTTTACCATAGCCAGTGTCAGATGAGATGGTTGAGCTCAGAATCTCTTATGCTCAAAGACAAATTCTTATTTCACATCCTGCCACGGAAGCAGACAGCTCCTTTGAAAGATCATTTTAATTCAATACATGCACTTTATAAGAATTGATTTTAATTTCACATATAAGAATGTCATTCACTGATGCCAGAGCACTAAGCTATGGGGACTGTTTTCATGGAAACAGAGTTGTAGTTGATTTCTTTTTTTTTCTTTTACCTCCAAATGAACACATTTTCTTATTTCATGGCTGGAAAGATGAGCCATTCTATTCCAACTTTTAACTAAAAACTCCAAAGGTGCATCTATGGGTACATTCCAGGGCCTATCAGAGAGAATAACAGGAGAAAAGGATCTGGATTCTGTGGAGAGCTTCATCTACCCTATGAAAGGAAAATGTATATTCCTCAGAAATTCCATAAAGACAGGAAAAGTCATGTTTTGTGTCACTCTTGAGTCTGACTCAAAGCTGAAGCAAGTCATCACACCCTTAGGAGATGACTTAAATAACAAACATAAAGCAAAACCAGCTGAGACTCAGACACTCCTGTTTGAGATCTGGAGACAGCAAAAGGCAGAGCCTGGGGAGGGATGAAGCTGTGAGTGGGCAGATTAATAAGAATTAAAATTAACCCAGTGATTGGGAAACCTTCTCCAGAAGAGCCAGAACCTGGTGCTGCTTCCAAGAGGAATGAGTCTGTCTGTCAGTGAGTTCCAGATGTGAAAGGAAGGAGCTCTGCTCCCTCACAGCTGCACTCCAGTCAGAGAAAACACACATTAAATGCTGGAGTACCTGACATTTCCAGGACAACCCACTGGAAGCGTTGTAACAAACAAGCAAAGAGCATTTCTGCAGATGCTCACGTGCCCTTTGGGTTTTTGGAATTGCTGCTGTGAAACAGCCAACATATTGCTATGCCACGTTTTTAAGAATTTAAGCTAAACCCTTCTCACTCAAATGTGAATTTGACCTGTATTTAGAGTGCTGTATGGTTCTTAAAGTTATTGTTATATTGAAGTTACCTTTATGACAGTTTTGCATATTTTTGTCCAATAGCTTTTATATTGAAATACAGGGTTTGTCCCCTAAGTCTGTGCATTAATAAAAAGATTATTTTAATTAGTGTGAGGTCAATTTAGCTTAACGTTTCTTCATTTTATATCTCTGCTAATAGTTACTGGGGGAAAAGAAGAGTGAAGAAAATAATGAAATAATAGGAAATAGTGAAAATTGGTTAATTATGAGCTGAGGCTTATGCTCTTTACTCCCTCCCCTCAGCAGAGGGGCATTCAGATTTTCCATGCTCTTCTTCCCTGGGTGATTTTAGCTCCTGATGCTCAAGGTGCTGGTCCCAAGCTGTGTGTGCTGAGTGGGCAGCAATTACACAGGGCCATTAGAGAGAGCAGCTCCAGCAGCACAGACCACACAGCCTCATCTTCAGCTGGCTATTTCAATTTGCCTCTTCTCTCTCTAATTTTACAGAAATTAAAAGGAGAATTAATTTTTTTTTTTTTTTTTAATTCATGAATCCTTTCTGAAAGCCTGACCAGCATTGTCACTGCCAGTCCAACCTTTTCTTTCTCTCCTCTTTTCAGAAGAGAAAAATGATCTCTCTGAGCTGGCAAAGGTGGTGCAGATTAAATTAAATTTTAAAAAATTCTCATTTTAAAGAAGCTTTTAGAACCTTGTGTCTGACAGATTAACAGATAGCGCCACTATTTCTGAAGAAGGCAGGCAGAAAGTTTGAGAGAAACCTCACTGAAAATACACCAGTGCATTTCTTATGTTCTAAGGATACTTTCTGGTCATAAATTTATTGGTAAGATCAATAAAAGGGAGGAATGATTTTCATACATCTTCAATAATATAAGCCATCATATCTGGTTGTGGAATTTAACTCTCTTGGTTTTGTGCTGTTAATATCATTTGAATATCAACACAATCTGCCCAGGAGGAACTTCCAGAACCTTCCATGGTGCTCAGAGTGTGAAAAGCTGCCTGGAGCATCCTAGTTTGGATGCTGGGACTTGACTGCAGTGCTCAAAAACTGTTCTGAGGCTGGGAATTTCCCCCCACAGATGGTGCTGATGACATTGTGAACCTGAAATTCCTCCACACTTCCTCCGAGATCCTAAATAAATGCAGGCCATTAGTTCACCCTCCCAGGATCCATGTGATTTGAGGTTTGGGTGATTTTTTTCTCTGCTGCTTTATCTCTGTTAAGGAAACTTCCTTCCCAACCCACAACCCTTTTGTGTCAGAGTTAGTGCTCTTGCTACTCCTCACCAATGTGTTTCCTGAAGATTTCTTGGAATGCTTCCACTGTTTCTCACCTTCTGCAGCATTCCTGTGCTAGCATTTGTTTTTCTTGCTGCCTGAGCAGTGTGCAGTTTTGCTCCCAGCATTGCCCTGCTGGAGTTCTCTGGTGGCCAGAGGAGATTGGAGCCAGAGATGCTGCAGTGTCCATCTGATCCCCCTAAATCCCTGCTGCCAAACACACAAGCCTTCCTTCTATAATCCCCATTACTGCTGAATTCCTGCAAAAATTGCATTTCTTTCTGAGCGGTGTTTTGGTTCAGCTCAGTGAAGGTTTCTCCCAGATCTCTGATCAGCAGTCAGAAATGTTGGATCCCAGAAATCTGGAGTTTTTTGAGCTTTCTATGCTTCCAGGCACAGACCCTCTGGAAAACACTGCTCTGGAGCTGAAACCTTGGGGAAGGCTTGGAAATATGAATAATGAGTTAGAAATCACAAATGTGTGCTGGGTTAGATGTGTGTATTGTCACTGGGTGATGGGTTTTAAATTTGAGGTTTTTATAGTATAGTGGTGGTTATGGGACAAGATGGAGAATTTTGGGTGGTGTCTTTTTCTTTGTTCATCTTCTTCTTCTTCACAGAGCTCAGGCAGTGACCTTTGGTTGGTCAGTCCAATGTCACTCTAAGGGTCATGGGAATCTATGATTGGGTCAAAAGGATAAATAATGTAGGTGTTAAACTTTTATTAGTTTGTTTAGCTTTAAAAGGCCTTAAAGCAAGCTCAGCTGTGGCCATTTTTCCTTCTAGCAAGTAGCTGGAGGTGCTGTTGTACTTTCTGTAGTTTCTGGTGAGATATAATAAACATACAAGCCCAAACACGAGAATCACCTCAGTCGTGTTTCAATTAATCCTGGCTCTGAGAAAAAACAAACAAAACTAATAACAAACCACTAAGAAGTGCTGCAAAGCCCAGCATACACCCTCACAATGCAACACTTCTGAATTTCCTCAGCTCAGTCCTTCTAAGGACATCTGAATTTCTCTTTGGAATTAAAGGGAATTCTGAATTTTTAGATTTGTGAACTCTTATGTGCCATGTGTCAAGGTAGTCACTCAATACAGCTCATGGTATTGTACCTCAAGAATTTTTAAACTGTGGATTCATTGGCAGGTAAATGATTGGGTACAGGTAACAATTTATGGAGACACTTAGCATTCAGCAGAAGGGTCTAAAATCACAGGAGGCTGTTTTCACGTTGTGAGTAAACCTTTGGTATGCTAATTTGATATACACAAGTGACAAAATTGTGAGCTACTTTCTCCCCAAGGGACACAATGATAATATATAATTCTGTCAGAACAAGATGTGTGTAAATGAGGTCATTTAAATTTCAAGGGTGCTCAGGCACTTTGATAGGAGTTTTCACACTGCACCAAGTTAAACTTAAGATATTTTTTTAAGTACTGGGAAAAAGTTTAGTACCAATTCCAATTGGAGATACCACTAAGAGTATCTGAAATTTTGGGCTGCAGGGGAAAAATCAGGATGGGGAAAAAAATTTTGTCGCAGAACAGATATTTTCTGGAATGATTCAAAGTTTTTTGTTAGATTGCAATATAAATATAATCGCAGTGACTCCAAATGTGGCTCTTTCTAATGTTTTTCCCTCAAGTTTTTCTCTAGAATCTACATACTTAGATCTCATCTTAAATAATGTGATTCCCTCTATTAATTTATGATTGCATTAAACAGCATTTAGTCCAATAACAAACAAAAACAAGCATAGAAACCAGCACAAAGTCTACTAGGCCAGAAATATTCAATGATTTTCTAAGCATAAAATGGTGAGATTTCACTCTGAAGTCAGTTAAGGACATTTTTTATCATTTTGCTTTTAGAATGCTCTTTGTAAACTAACAAGGGTGTAATATTTTCTTCCCTGTTTTTTGGTTTTGGAGTTTTTTGGAGTTTTTGGGGGGCTTTTTGGGGTTTTTTGGAGTTTTTTGGTTTTTTTTTGTTTTTTGGGGTGGCAGGTGTCACTGTTGGCTCATTACCTGAGGCTCTACTAGAAAATCCCAAGTAATTAATATTTCTGTCAGATGCCTTTTGTACAGCTCTGGCTGTAAAGAATCCATTCTGCCAGAACAGGTAACCTGCAGCAAATAGGCTATGACAGCTTGATTCGTGATTAAAAAAAAAAAGGGGAGGGGAAGAAGATGATGATAATGAAGGTTAGTTTACTGTTGTCAATGTCCTTCATAGATCTGTGACAAAACAGGTTTAACACTCAAATAATGGGAAAATCCAGTGGAAAGCTTCACTGCAATTTCCATGAGTGTGATATGATTTGATCCTACAGCTGCACTCACCAAACACCTGAGCCATGACACTGATGATTGCATTCCCTGCCTGTTGATGTTAATGTGTGTATTAATGAATCTCCCTCTGATCACTGCTCTGAAAGGAATAAAGGAAAGATAGCACGTTTTCAGGTCTGAGATCATTTGAAAGGAGTGAAATTGCATACAAAATCTGTTAATGGATTTATATTTTTGTACCAGCCATATGTCTCAGTATCTAACACAAATGCCCTTGTGTATTTTGTAATAAGACCACATTTAAAAGGAAGAGTTACATATAAAATGTGTTAATGCAATTTTGCTTTTTTTCTACCATCCATATGTCTTGGCAGCAAACACCTGTAGCCTTTGACATTTATATTGTATATTTCATGTTTAGAATTTCTCTTTCTTCAAGCTCAGATATGAACCTGTCCTTAATCATTGGGGGGGGAAAAAAAAGGAAACCAAATAAATAAAAATTACTCTTTGAACTTTTGCTCTTTGTGTGTGATGCATAGAGAGGAGGCTGCCAGCCTGCCTCAGAAAAGGCCAAAGACTGCATAAGCTCCCAGATAAAAATGTCTATCACAGCTCAGGTGGTCATTTAGGATGAAGAGGGAAGCTCCATCAGCAGAGCAGAGTGAGGAAGCCCACCTGTGGTTTGTGTGTCTGCACTGCACTGATTGAGGCACTGGGGAGCTGAAAGTCATTCAGACACACACCCTGGGATTCATCAATTAAATATAAACCATTCAAACAAGCACCAGGAAAACAAAGCTTTACACGGCTGGGTTCACATTTTGCTGTGTGTTTTCTCCATGACTGCTTCTCTTCATAAGTGCTTATGGCTGGGAAAACTTGGAGCTAGGGAAAAAAACAGTTTTGAAGTGATTTATAAGAGCAGGTAAAATTACCATAGAATGGTTTGGGATGGAAGAGACCTTAAAGCTCATCCCATCCCACCCCTACCATGGGCAGGGACACCTTCCACTGTCCCAGGTGTCTCCAAACCCCACTGTCCAGCCTGGCCTTGGACATTTCCAGGGACAGCCACAGATTCTCTGGGCACCCTGTGCCAGAGTCTCACCTCCCTCATAGAGAAGGATTGCTTCCAAATATCCCAATCACCCATGACCTTTCCCAGGGGACAATTCCTTCCCCATATCCCATCCAGCCCTGCCCTCTCCCAGGGAACAATTCCTTCCCCATATCCCATCCAGCCCTGCCATCTGGCAGTTTAAAGCCATTCCCTGTGTCCTGTCACTCCTTTTCCCAGGTCCCTCTCCAGTTCTCCTGGATCCTTGAGCCCCTGGAAGATGCTCCAGGATCTCCCCAGCCCTTTCTCTCCTCCAGGTGAACACCCCAGCTCTCCCAGAGCACAGCAGGGATGCTGCAGCCCTTGGAGCAGCTTTNTCTCCCAGGGAACAATTCCTTCCCCATATCCCATCCAGCCCTGCCCTCTCCCAGGGAACAATTCCTTCCCCATATCCCATCCAGCCCTGCCATCTGGCAGTTTAAAGCCATTCCCTGTGTCCTGTCACTCCTTTTCCCAGGTCCCTCTCCAGTTCTCCTGGATCCTTGAGCCCCTGGAAGATGCTCCAGGATCTCCCCAGCCCTTTCTCTCCTCCAGGTGAACACCCCAGCTCTCCCAGAGCACAGCAGGGATGCTGCAGCCCTTGGAGCAGCTTTGTGACCTTCCCCAGACCTGCTCCATCCATGTCCCCAGGACTCCAGGTGGGGTCTGAGCAGAGCAGAGAGAAATCTCCCCTCCCTCCTCCTGCTGCTTTTGGGGTCCCCCGTGACCCTTTCTGGGCTGTCAGGGCCCCGGGCTGGGGGTCTGGCTCTGCTCAGTTTAGGGACAAGGATGCCATGAGGGGGAGTGGCAAATGCTCTGCACAAATCTGGGTAGAATTCGTGCTCCTGCCTGCCAGCAGCACAGAAAAAGCAACAAAAAGAGAATGGACTCACATCTACTGTGATTCCTTTCTAATGCTGCACTTGAAGGGGCTAAGGAAGTGTTAAAAGTGAAGTAGTATTTAACAGATGATAGGATGAATAAATGATTATAACCAGAAAGAATATTTTTAATGTATTCATTGTCCTAATAATATGACTAACTCCATATTTATATCACTTTTATTATTGCCTTACATTTCAGAAATGTGAAAACATATTTCAGGCTTATTCTCACCTTTCATTAAATGTCTGAGCATTGTCTAGTAGATATTCTTGTAACCATTATTTATGGAATATTTAGGCAATTACTAGTATGAATCTGGATGTGACTGCAGCCTTTTGGAATCAAGATCATTTTGCCAAAATGGTGTTTTTAAAAGTGTTTTCATGACATAAAACAACGTAATTTTTCTGTATATAAAACAAATTTTCTTTTTTTTTTTTTTTTTTCAATATTGCCTGAGCTGGTTTCCCTACCTCTGCAGTACTTTTATTAGTTTGTAAGACGCTGCTCCCAGGATAGCACCAGATGGATCTGAATATATGATGGCTTTTTAACAATAGTCTGTCATCAGTGACTGCGCCTCTAAGTGCTCTTCCCTTCATTCAACAGCTAAATGGACTCTGAAAGCATGGAAAAGAATAGACATGCATCTGTTATTATATCAGCTTTATTAAGATAGAACTTGCTAAAGATCAGGTAAATTACAGTAAATCATGTAAATACAGTTGTTTCCTTAAATCTAAGAGGACACAGATTTCTTTTTAATGCACTGTGGGCATCTGCCCACACTGTGTGTGTTTCTTCACTGCCTCTCTGCCACAGACAGCGTTTGCTGATATACTTAGCAGCAAGGAATAGCCACAGTGGTTGTTTCACTGTGCATTAAATGATCTGTCAGACATGATAGTTGACAATTTTTCCACCTGAAACAGAGAACTCTTTGCCTCCCTCCACAGATGTGCATGCAAAATAAGCTACCTTTACTCTCCAAGCCTGGTCTCCTACCAGAAGGAAGTGGGGATTTTGCCAAAATGAAATGGAAAAAGAATTTCAAGGCTGCAGTAGGGATAACTTTGCATCTCTTTTGTCTTAATTATATTAACAGAAATACCTACTAATTCATTTGAAGAAGCTTTTTGAACTGAAGCCCAGAAAGATCACCTGCTCAACGTGTAATTTTGGTACAACAAAGGCCCTGCATTTGGAAGATACTGAGATTTCACAAAGAAGCTGCTGTTAGTTGAACATGCTGCTTGCCTCCTCCTATTTTCCTACCACCAGAAACAGTAAATATTCCTGCCTACACATGCAATGCTAAACAGTTTATCAACATGCAAGGAGCAGGTGCAGTACCTGGTGGCATCATATTTCAGGAGAAATAAACAGGACTCTGAACTGATGAAACTCGTCCCATCAGGCCCCGCTATCTCAAATCTAAAGCTGACTTCATTTCCAAGGGATATATTGCCTTGTGCTAAAGAATCCTCTTATTTCAAGAAACCTACAGTGATGCAAGGAATATTTTAGGATATGCTTTTACTGCAATGACTGCTGAAGTAGGGATAGGATGAGAGACTCTTCTTTACAAAAGAATAAACTAACTCCCTCATGATTTAAAAAGATGCTCCTTCTCAAGCCGTGCCTTTATGGTACCATAGAGATGTTTCAGATAAATATAAACAATTCTCATTTGCTGTTTCACTGGTATTTGA
The DNA here is from genome assembly GCA_013397075.1 of Rhabdornis inornatus. NCBI lineage: Eukaryota > Metazoa > Chordata > Aves > Passeriformes > Rhabdornithidae > Rhabdornis > Rhabdornis inornatus. The sequence goes on along the minus strand of VWZS01001110.1, from coordinate 1,542,036 downwards.
CAGATGCAAATCTGCTGTGGATGTGCACCTGGAGTGGTGCCAGGAGCATCATTCCTCACCTATCTCTGTTGCTTGTAGTGAACAAATGTGATTTGGGTCAGGTTTGGGTTTTTCCTCCCCTAAATTACAGTTTTACTGGACAACAAAACAGTTCTCACTTGTTTTCTGAGGATTCTCACAGGTTTCATTAAAAAATCATGGAACAAAGCCAGCCCATTCTGGGGATTCTGGTTGCAGGAACTAACCCCAAACCATAAAACATTCTCCTAGCCCTCGCAAGCTCTCACCAGAGCTTCCCTCTAAATCAGCCTGGGAAATCAGGTGAACCCCACAGTGTGGACTGGCATTGGAAATCTTTTTCTGTTCACCACCCCGGAGTCCAAATCAGTTGATACAAACACATTTATAGTCTGGTAAAGGCTGACAGAAGCGATCTGACAACCTCCAGAGTTCATTCTCATCTAATACTTTCCAACAAAACGTTTCCTATTCTGCCAAGAGAAAACATCATGGCTAAAGAGTGACCCACCTGGAGGGATTTGGCAGTTTTAGTGTACTCTGAATTCTTCTACCTTTAGTCTCACACTTGTGCACTATTTATGTAAATAATTTCTGAGATTCATCCAACAGACACATCAAATGTTATAGGAAGAGGGGACTTGACTAGGAATACATTCTGATCTGGTTTATAACAGAGTGCTTGAACAATTATGAGAGTTTAAAGTGGCTTGATGTAAATCTCTATTGAAAAGTATTGACAGCTGGACTTGATTTTCTGTTGGAATTTTTTTAAATCACTGCATTTGACTTCCATTGCCCTGGTGCCTTGGATCCAAGGAATACAGCACTGAATGTCTCTGAATATGTCATTTAAATTTTAAAATAATACAACCATCAAGCGGGAAAGGATTCATTTGCAGAGCATCTTAAATTTGACTTTTTTGTGAGAATTACTTACAGGGAAGTGACAGCTAATAAATTACAAATGCTGTATTTTATTAGGCTTAAACAGGTGAAATGTAGTTTAGTTTAAAGTATTCCTAAAAAGTAGAGGATGAGCAGGGAGTGATGGGAGTGCATTTTGTTATCCCATCTGGGGAGTGACTTTGGGATTGTCACACAGCTGAGCCAGCTCTGGGCTGTCCTTGGTGCTACCCCACATTTATGGGGTAATAAATAAAAAGTGAGCACTGCTGGTGAGATGTGCTGGCTGTGGCTGTGTGAGGGAAGGCCACGAGGATCACTGGGAGCTTTTCCTGCCATGGGGGTCTTTAGGGACAGGGAACTTTCTGCAGCGTGTGGAAGTGGTTTCACACATGGTATTTTTGACTTTTACAACTAAAGTTGTTGGGATGAAGAATCAAAAGGAGAGTTTGTGGTATTTTAATTAGGAGACAGTTCAATAGAAGTTTTGTGACTTCTTTGAAAAAGGAAATTTTCCTCTTTGTTTCTTATTCAGTATCTTCATGTTATAAATTCACAGATTCTTGTCACCTTATACATTTTTGTTGCTTTGATTCAGGTGACTCAGTGATTCTAAGGAGAATGATGGGTGTAAAAAGTTGCCTGCTTGTTCCAAAAGGAGAAGAATGGACTGGAGAGAGAGAACCAGACAGTAGAAACACAAAACTATTTGGTGTTTAAACTCACATCCTACTTTTCCCTCTCACGTTGTGTAGCTCTTACCAAAATAATGACTCCACTTTTGATTTTGGGCACTTCTTTACTCAGTATTTGTCTTTTATTTACTAAAACCCATATTTCTGAGAACCTCTTCATTCCTTAGCACCCTCCCATGCCCAATAGCAGTCAGACAGGAGCTCTGGTTTGGTTTGGGGTCTTTCCAAGGTTCCCCTCCACACTTCCCTCCCTGTTTCAATTCCCTGTCACCACCAGCATTACTGAAAAAGGAGGAAATAAAACAGAGCAGCAGATTTAGGATTTTCTTCTGCTACATTTCTCTTGATAATTCCTATTTCTTTCTCACAAATGTCCCAACCCCATGTTTGAACTGACAGAAGGCTGAAGTAATTGTCTTCAAAAAAATAAATGGGAATTAATAGAACTGAAATAGCCATGGGGCAAGTGAGAGAGGTTCATGCTAGAGAGGATTTGCATGATATTTTTATTGTAGTGACTCCTCTTTTAGGGTTTTTATTGCTTGTTTAAAAGAAAAGGAATAAATTCCTTTCCTTGGTGAATACAAGAAGGTTTATGCATTAAATAAAAACTCTTGCATAATAAATTTACCGGCCTGATGTTCCTCAGCTGAGATTTCTTGTAAATGGAATAATCTCTTGGAGCAGCAGGTGACAAGGGAAGCACAGCTGTGATCTCATGTGTGTGTGAACAGATCCTTCTCTCTGTGACTCTGCTCTTGTCACTGTGTGACATCGATCCCTACAGGACAATTTTCCCTTTGGCCTCTCTCTCCTTGGATAATTTTCTGGGTTATTTAATTTATTCCTTCTAACTTTTATAGAGGGCAGAATGTATCCATTCAATAGCTTTTTTTTTCCCCCTCTCCCATTCCTCATCTGTTTTTTCTGGCTATCTTATTTAAGAAGTAAAGAAGGAATATTTTTTTTCCCTGAAAGCAAGAAGAATGGTGTTTTTAGCAAGAAATTTTGGACTCTGAAAAATGAAAGTCCAATGAGTTACTAAATCTTCCACTTACCTGTTTTTCTTACATAGTTTTTTACCTTATAGCAAAAAATTCTCTGAAAGGTTCTCTGCGCCATATAAATAATATTGTGCAACTACATATTAGAAATTGTTCACTGAGATCTAAATCTCCAAAAAGGCCTTCTTACTTATTATTTAGTGTAGAATAAGTTCAGTGTTGTGTAGTTCAGTGTTCAGTATAGAATAAGCTCAGGTATTGGGTTGTAACATATTTTATTTAAATCTGAAGTGTGTGAATAGTCTGGAAGTTGTCATAGGAGTCTGCCAGACCATGGAAACTCCCCCAGTCTGTAATTTGCAAAGCTCCATCCACCTTTTAATTGCTGAAAAAGGGTGGATTGGATATTCTACCACTGCAAACACTACTTGGGAGCAATGTGGGTTTTCCTTAGAGAGAATTCACTGCATTTTTCAGGATATTAAAGGTCTCTAATGATCTCCTAAAAGTAATACAGGGCAACTAATTATCTCCTTGAAATAGTGTCATTTCAGCTTTGTTCAAGTACATGGAGTTCTTACTATAACCAGGAGAGGCCAGGGAAAAGAGAAGGGAGATCCTGTCCCTAGAAATTAATATTTACTGGTGTTCATCAGTCAATAGCTTTGATTACGTGAGGACGTTTTCCCTGCAGGTGAATAATGTATTGTTACAGAGGAAGAAATGACTTTTTGTAGTATCCTGTAAATCAGGACAGAGATCTTTAGTCTGATTTTTACTATGATCATTTCACTGTGTGTATGGGATTGATTACTGGGTCCTGAACACTTACAAAATAACCCCAAACCAAAATAGGGTTGAAAATCTAGAAGAAATGTGTACTCATGGAACTCATTCACTCTTACCTTCCTCTTGCTCTTTACCTTACCTTAATTCATGTGTTAAAATCAGAAACTCTGCCCTTTCTCTGCTCCATTCTGAAATTCCACACAAATTACTCTCAGAAGCCAAACCTTTCCTTGATCTTGTCCAACAAAAGCCCACCAAGTACCATGTAAATACTTTTACCAGTGATGAGTTCTTTACTTGCCAGACTTTATCTCATGCCTTCATCATTAATATTATTTTAATATTAATATTTCCTTTGCTTATTGCCTCAGTTTTGAGCAAAACCCCCGGCAGAGCTGTCCTGTACAGGTATTTTACACTCAGGAGAGCTGAACAAGTAGAAGGCAGTAAGTGCAGGCTGTTGGGATCTGGCTCTGGTGGCACTTTCAGGATCTCTTCAAGCCACCACAGTGCACATAAAATGAAGACAAATTCCCCTTCAGATTCTCTGCCATTTTTCATTCCTTGTGTCTTTAGGAAAAGACAGGGAGAGAAAGCAAGAGGACAGCTCTCCTGACAGAGAAGAATTTAGGAGATCACCACCAAGATGCAATTTTTTGTTCTACTCTGAGTAAACTTGGTTGCTTTACAAGTGAAACTTTGGAATTCTCTGTCCTTTCAGAGCTGTTGACTGCAGCATCAGGTAACAAATTTATTCTGAAGCTTTTTTTTCTTTAAAACAAGAATCTGGCTTCTTTTTATTCACAGCAGAATCACAATGAACCAAAGGTTATTCTAAATATGACAGCAACAGCTAATATTGCTACATGAAAATTTACCCAGATTTAACATCTACAATCTGATACTACGTGATTATTATAGAACCAGAAGTATGTTACTTAACATGAATAAATTATCATTATTATTATTATTATTATTATTATTATCATCATCATCATCATCTTGCTGGCATTATGCAAAGTGACTGCATGAGGTGTTTAGTCACCAGAGATAGGTGCAGAAACGATTCTAATAAATGGAACTGCCAGGAACATGATTTTTCCTTTATTCTTTTCCTTTTTCTCAAGCTGAATCTCATTATAATAAGCTGGAGTTTGATAATGCTCTTGGAGATGCCATCAGGAATACATCCCAATTTGCCCTGTAAAACTGGCTAATATACATTTGTATGTGAAATGCAGCAGCAGATCTTACAAGATACACACATCCAAGCATGGGGTAGTTAGTGTTGCATGCATTATTTATGGCCTCATTTGGCTTTTAATGTGAGTAGATTGTGGGAATTGTCTGGACTGATATCTCTGGAGCATCCACTGCTCTCCTCTGCAGAAAACAAAAGAGCTGCAGAGCAGCTGTGGGAGTGTGGGGAGGAATGTGCTGAACTTTTCCAGGATCAGGGGGAAAATAAGGAATATAAAGAAAAATAAGCATTGGACTTCTGAGTACCAAGAGCCAGTTTGGTCCAAATCAGGTGGGAATTCCTCAGCAGGCAGAGATTGTCTTTCTGCACAAAACACAAGCTTTGTGCATCAGAGAGCTGATCCAGGCAGGCTTCCCGGGGATTTGTGGTGGGATTGGGATCTCAGGGATGCTCCCCGTGCTCCTGTGCCATCTCTGAGGGGTGCTCAGCTGCAGAGCTGCTCTCAGCTCAGCTTTGCTGGCCTTTGTCCCATCTGAGGTCATAAAGCCACAACCTTTTCCTGACTCCAAACACCTCTGCTCTCAGTCAGGAGTGTCCTCAGCAACCCAGTCCTGTAATTAAGCTATTTAATGACCCCAAAGACTATTTGAAAGCCTGAAATAATAGGTATGCCCTTGATTTAACATAATTAAAAAATAAAAGTAAATTAGTTTCCCTCAAAATCTCATGCCTTATTTTGAAGCTGGCCTTAAATACTGTTTAGAGGTAAGGAAATGAAATGGAAAATCCTGCAATCCTTTTTACTGTCTCTGGCAGCCTTCCAAACACAGAGCCCAAAGCCAAATACTCATTTTAACCATATTTTGTTTGGAAAAGATGCTTTAAGCAAATTAATTCAGTTTAAATCTGGAACACTTTAATAATGTGTGGCTGCTGATGTTGATTAGAATAAATATTGTGCATTTGAAACATAACAGTCTTGTCTGTAGCAAGACACAGTTCCTACACGCTTATAAAGGGATGGAGCCGAGTGACTCCAGTGCTAAGAAACTTTAATAATTGTTGGGATTACAGCATTAATGTACAGCATTCCATCTCAAGCTGTGTCTGCTTATTCTCTGTTTTCATCTTATTTCTGAGAAATTCAACAACAATTTATTTAGATTCACCAAGGACCATGTCCAGAAGTTGAATTTGAGAAGAAAACAACTCTGTTTTATCTAACTGTACAGATCTTTTTGATTTTTAATTTTTTCTTGCAGAGCTGCCTCTGTACAGACATATTTGGGACATGTAATTAATCACATCTAATGTCACCTGGTGGGAAAACCTTACGTTGTGAGGACCCTTGATGTGAATTTGAAGACCTTTAATGTGATTTTGAGATTTCTAACACAAAAGGGGTGTAGGTAGTTGTAGGAAATCTTTGTTATCACTGCAAGTTTATTTTGAAATCAAGTTGAACTCTGGCTTTGCCAGTGGTGACCTTGGTGACACAGGGATGGATCAGTCAGACCTTCACCTAACTCAGGACCCACGATAAAGTGAATTTCTCCTTCTGTAGCTCAGTCTGTGACTCTCTCCTCAGCTTTTTTTGGGCCATTTGGGTATGAAATCACCATTTTGTTTTGCCTCAGACACCGCTCTGTGTAAATCGTGCTGTAAAATATCAAATTACTCACTGAGGTCAACCCCTTTTGCCCCAGACAGGGTCAAACTCTTCCCTGTCCTGAAACTTAAGCAGTGAAACGAAGACAGCAAAGTGAATTCCTCTCACCTCGAGCAGGTAATTAATACCCAGCTCCAAAAAAAGTCTGAAAGGAAGGTTTCCTCTTTTTTTTTTTTTTTTTTTTAACTTCTATTACATTTTCAGGTATGAATATCAGTGAGATGAGCTCCATTTAGAGCAGCAGATATCCCAAACAAACCTGCAGCTGTAAGTGGAGAGCTGGAACCCTGGCCAATGTCCTTTTCACTCCTGTGCACAAGAGCAGGTGGTTATCTCAGGTACCCAGGGCATCCTGCTGGATTTTCCTGCCTGCTCCAGACCTTCCTGAGCATCACTCAATGAACTCTTCACCATCACATTGGCCAGCTGTGGCTCAGAGACTTAATTTTGTGGAAATTAATATTTAGGGTCTAAATAAAATGAGGTCAATTTTCTTCCATTCCATAGGAATCCGTAACAGGAAAGACAAATTAAATAATCTGTCACAGTAGGTACAGAGCAGTTTTTGTCTGAATATTGCATCCAGACCTTATCTGTAAAGATTCCATTTTAAGAATATTCTAGAAATTATTTTATTGTGGTCTGTGATGCCAGTGTAATGTTAATAATTCTGAGCAGACCATTGTGTCAAGGCTTTAGTGCCTTTGTGTAAATATGCTTCTGAATAAAATCAGGCAAGTGAAAACCACTCTTTGAACACGGTGCCTTTTGAAGATGCCAGAATACTGAAAGTATAGGTTTTAAAAGGTTTTTTCCATAATTGACCAGCAGCTCTTTAACGAAACAAAGTCAGTGAGCCGAGGATGCCACAAACCCAGAAATGCTATCAGGACAAAGTAGGGCTCTTATCTCCCAGGGATTGATTGATTGATAGTCATTTCATGGAAACAGTTATTTTTAGAAATTCAAATTAGTTTCCATTAAAGCTACCACTTTTAATTATAAAAAAAAAAAAATTAGATTTACTGAAATTGAACTCTTAATGTGAGATTTAATAAGGTGAGTATTGAAACTCGGAGTTTGAAAAATATCATTTGCTTCAAAACTTTTATGTTGTTCTGTTCTAAATAGACTCTTCCCATTGAAATTCAATATAATATTTTGACCAATAACTGTTTCTGTATTTAAATGACCAATTTGGAAACATAATTTCAACAATAATTTTTAAACACCTGAATATCTCTGGTGTTCTGGAATTTTCTTAAATACTTTCGCTATAAAATTTGGTTTTAGGAAAAATGTGTGGAATGTTAAGATGATAAAATTGTTTCCTGAACCACTCAACACACAATGATAGAGCCTGAAAAATCAGAACTGAATAGAAAATGTTCTGAATTTATTGCTCATGAAAACATCTTTGAAGAACTAATCCATGCTGGTCTTATTATGAGTGTCTGAAACTCAGTTTATTCAGTTTTCAGCTAATCATGTTTCTGTGTAAAATAAGAATAAAATAAAGCACTTTGTTGCACTCTGGCCTTCCCAAAGATGCAATGACGTTTTAGTTCCTGCTGTCTTTAAAAAAAAAAAAATCAAATTGTGTCTCTAGATAAATGAAACACACAATTATACAGGATATCTAAAAGTTGATTCTATGCTTTTCCAGAAATCACTTTTTGGGATTAAGTACCCAGTGCCAAGAAAGGAACAGAGTGTGAAACTCAGTACAATTCTATATTAAGGTTTCAGTTTTAAGATTTGTTGTATTAAATTTAAATTTTCATTCACAATATTGATTTTCAAATCACCAAAAAAGCTTATCACGATATCCAGGAGGTTTATACAACTGTGAGATCTTTCAGACCTCAGCTAGAATTTGAGATGCTGAATATCACTAAAAACTTCTGGATTTTAGAGGAAGCTGTAGGTACCATTTGATTAAATTTTGGGGAAAAAATGAGAAACAGATTATAAACAATCTGTTCTAAATGTTTCTCTTCAGAGCATTGATTGAAAAATCTGGGCCAAGCCACAAATCCTTCAGAGTCCAGTTACATTTTATGTTGCCTTCGGCAGCAAAATTTAGTTTTAAGAAGTTTTCACTTCCTTATATCTTTGCCTCCTTCAGTGTCTGCTTCCTGACTTATCATTATTTTATTAAAGCTTTTTTTCTTTTTTTTTTGGCTAGGTGTCCATGCAAGTGCAGGATATTACACATATCTATCTCATGTTCTAGAGACACTGTGTCTTATAAAAATAGCTGAGAACTGTGAGAGAAAGGTAGAACATAAGAATGATCCATTAACCAATTGTAAACCAATTGTGAATTCCTGTATTTGTAACAAATAAAATAAAATACAAAGAACAGTTGGATTTGATTTGCATTTTTGTCCTAATATTGATAGACTGAGGAATATGGGGGTTGGGTTGTTTAGTAGTATTTCCCAATTTCTAAGCTTGAAGCTCAGTAAAGTCTCATCCCTTGTGTTTCTGCAGGCATTAAACCTTCTGTGTGCATCACCAAGGCCAAAATCCAGGGGAATCCCAGCAAACTCCACTGCCAGGACCTCACAGAGCTCACAGAGCAGCCCAAGGGATCAGGATTTTATGGTAAATATCCCCATGAAGTGCATGGGCACATTTTAGGGGTAAATATTGCTATGAAAGCTGATTTTGGCTGATCAGTGATCAATAATCTCTCTGTGGCTGCGTTCCTGTGGTCAGTGCTACTCCTGATTCACCAGGGGTAGGAGTGAGTGCAAACAGAATTTACTCCTGGTTGCAGCAAGTGTTGAAGCCTGGGAGGCAGCAGCTCACAGCTATTAGGCAGTGATGGTAACACAAACAGGGAAATTCCCTGTCCTAATGGCAGGAAAAGTTGGAATCAAGGCCAATTCAAGGTGGAATTAGAGACCCCAAGGGCTGGTGGTGCCCTGTGCTTGGGGGAACAACAAGCCCAGAGAGGAGGGGGGTGTGAGATGCTGCACAGTGAGGAAAGGGTCTGATCCAGGCTGGGAGACAACACAGCAAGTGGAAAGTGTGGAGTAGGTGTAAAGAGCAGTTTATTTTAGCAACAGAGAAGGTGAGAAAATTCATTTAGCGGATCCCAAAAAGAATATTGTGCTGTCAAGCAGGAAGAACTGATAAACACTTCATACTTACAGACTTTTTAATTTATAAAAATGTCTGTATGCAGTGCCCCAGGCACACTTATAATCCTCTTCTTTAGCACATATAAAAATATAAGTTGACCCAGTGTCACCATCTCCCAGTCTGTTGGAAATGGGAGAAGAGATCAGCATTTCTTTGGGGACTGCAGCATTTCTGTTCCATGGGTAAAAATCCACATATAATGGGGTAAAAATCCACATATAATGGGGTGAAAATCCACATGTAATTCCGTTTTCTGGCACACTGCACTGCCCTGATGTGTCGCCTCCCTTCCTACAAAACTTCAGGTGAACCATCAGCAATTTTAAGAACGTCCTCAAAGTGTCTTATTTTTTTTTTTTTCATACAATTGGAATTAATGAACACTGAACAGAATTCCAGAAAAATAGTCATGGGAGACTGTAAACTCCTCATTTTTTATTCTCAACACAAGTTGTGTGCAAAAAAAATAACAATAACCATAGCTCAACTGGGGTGTCATAAATATTCTGGCAAAACGGTTGGCAAGGATACACACTCCAGTTTAGGGAGATTTCAATGAAAAATAATGTACCAAGAGCAATTCCTCTTCTGTAATGAGGGAACTTTCAATTTCCATTGATCTCAGCTATGGATGTATCACACAAAAATCTTGTAAGTAATGAGATTTAAAGCATTTAAGCTTAAGTTGACATTTTCTCCCTTAAATTTAGCTGTAACCTGTCACCCTATTTAAACACTTCACTAAGCACTGGGCAGCTTTGCATAGGACTGTTCCCAACAGGAGACNNNNAAAAAAAAAAAAAAAAAAAAAAAAAAAAAAAAAAAAAAAAAAAGCAGTGTTTAAAAATTATTTTGGCCATATTTTCTTCTCAAGCATCCTGCAGTTCCTTTTTGTTGTGGCTAAATTCACCCAAGCCATGGTAGTTTCATTTTGTCATCATCTGTGGTGATTCTCTTACACCTGTCAGCTTTCTTTCAAGCCCTGGTTTCTACAAGATATATTAAAATATGTAGTTAAATACACACCTCTTTCCTAAGGTATGATGGCCATAAAAAAAATTGAGTAGAGAGTAAAAGATTTTTGTCTCACTAGTAAATATTACAAAGATTTCTATTTTGTTGCTTATATTTAGCTTCTAATGGTTTGTTGAAAGGGGTGATAGTGAAAGTGTTCTTTAATCAAGAGTTAGAAGGTGTGGAGTGGCTAATCAGAGAAAAATAACAGCTGGAAGCAAATCCCTTCCCACTGCTGGAAATATGGGAAAATACTGAGTATACTGGAAAAGACTCAAATGTACTCTGTATGAAAGAAACCTGGACAAACTGGAAATTGCACATATAATTATGGCAATCACAAAGAATCTGGTTGTCTGTACTGAACAGATTTCCTAAAGATAGTAGGGGAAAGGAACCCCCTGAGAAAGAGTGAAAATGAGAAACCTTAGGACAGAGTGGGGAAAGGAATCATCAAATATATGCACGTGAGAATAACACAGAATGAAGCTGCAGTGAGGAGATTTGGTGTAGACTCTTAACTGGTGACTTGTTATTCCAGAAGGAATTCTGCAGATAAAAGGTGATGTCAGAGATCTATGGAAACTGAAGGGAAAGGAAAAAAAAACCATCAGGCAGTTTAAAACTTTGAAGAATTCAAGAAAATATGGGGGATTTCTGTGTAAAATATATAATTTCTGGCAGCTTGGACTAGAGTGATGAGGGGTTTATTTGTAGAGAGCAGCTCTGTTCTTGAACATCAGCGAAGATGGAGGAATTCAATGCAGAATTAACAACCTCAGACTGAATAAGACCAAATTTAGCATTTTATTTTGGCAATCCATTAACCTCAAAGATGTTAATGTACTGAAATCTAAACATAAGAACAAAGTTCAAAGCTGTTAGAAACACTGAACTCTGTCAGCAGGTTCTGTTGGTGTTGTAGTAAAATGTGAATTTGCCTAAAACACTTCCAGACGGTCACCCTTGTGGACAGGCAAGCCAAAGAATGAAATTCAATGTTTTCAAACATATTCCTGCTGGTTCCATCACTAACTCTTTTTTAACTCATTGGTGGGACTCATTTATATCCTCCAGGCCTAACTAGGAGCCTCTTAAATAGGGTATTGCAGAAATAGAGTGTTACAAAACACATTATTTGCAATTTTTGTACATCAAGGATTCTGCCAACCATAGAGAAAAATAATGCAAAATAAGGACAAAAATTAGCAAGGATATAAATGAGCGTGGTTTCAGAATTCCATTTTGAACCAAAAACTGATCACATATGGTTTTCCAATACCAGATAAATACTGGGTTTTTTTAATATACAAAGTGCCCTGTCTTTTGTGTGCTGAAAGGACATTTCCACTACAAGAGTTGGGGAATATTTCTGAAATATCCTTAGAGATTCATCAAAAGATTTTCTATCTCTACAAAAGCAGTCTGTAGAGTTACTGAATCAGGTATTTGTATCACTCCTAGATTGTTTCTATCATATTATTTTCATCAAGAACCTTGACAGAGTTCTTACAGACCTTTTAGAGGAGTCATTCAAAAGCAAAATTTCTGTGATGGTTACAGCAATGCTAACATCTTCATCAGTCTTTACTGTAACTTCTCATTAACTTATTGAGTTGGTTGAGTTACTCAATATTGAAGTCAGGGTTGCTTAAAAAAATAAATTGATTTTTACAGAGCTGTGCCATCTGGCAAAGCACTATTGATAGCTGTGAACAAAGGCTTTGCACTGCTGTAATAGATCAGGTGCTTGGTTTGCCACACCTGGTTAATGCAACAGAGCATCCTGGAGAGCCCCGGGCTCCCCAGAGCTCAGAACTGCATTTCTGCATCCTTCTTGCAGACTGCAGAGCCACCAGGAGAAATTACCCCCTTTATTCATACAGGCTAGGAACTCCAATTCTCATCAAAGCCACACCAAAGAAAACTCTGATTTGCTTCTGTGAGTTTAGGACCTGAGGTTTGCTGTGTGTGCTCTTCCTCTGCTCCTGCCCGTGGGATAAAATGTGTGCTGAATCCAGAGATTTAATCCTTGTCACGTCAGATGCCAGCCTTAGCTGGCTCTGTGATATTCACAGAGCCAGGATCTCTAATAGCACCCAGGAGTTGGGGAATTAATCTGAGCTGATGAAGTGTGGCTCCTCAGTGCATAAATCAGGAATAATGGCACTGATATGGAAGGAGGGTGTGGAGAAAAAGAAGTTGGAAGTGAGGCACAGCTGAGGAACCCACTAATGGATGGGGCCTTAATGTTAAGTAACTGTGGGAGTCAGTTCTGACTGTGATTTCCTCAAGCTTCTTCAAGTAATATGTAATATTCTGTAATATGTAATATTTTTTACTTAAAAATAGTGACCATATATTGTATGTATATATACAGCATAAGATATATAGTATGATATATCTTCTATTATAAAAAATAATATATATAGCATAGTGACCATGCATTATATGTATATATAAGATTGTTTTCATCCTCGTTTTCCTTGTTTGTAACATGCACATTTATATATATCTTTCTAATATTTCAGGATTTTGAATCATTCCCATCCTGACTTGCCACTTTGGTACATTTTGACCTCATCATAGAAGAACTAGAAGAATTCAAACTGTGAATAAGAACACAAAGGTTAAATTCTTCAGCAATCAAAGAAATTAAGTACAAATTATGTAGCACATCATTCTCAGGAATTTACACAAACCTGGCTAATTCAGAACCATAATACTCTCCCTATAAGAAGTTTAGAAAATTTCGTCCACTTGTATTACTGCAAGGAGTTTTCATAAAAAACAGGGATTGCAGAAACCACCAGTCAGTTTTCTATTATGTTTTGATGTTTTAAATAGTTAATGCCTTCCAGCAAATTTACTGTACTACCAAGGCTGGATAATTTGGATAATTTTCTAATTCAGGCAATCATTAGGTGTTTATTAGTAAAAAGTCATTATTGCTAAGTATTGCTTTAAGAATGAATGACCACATAGGATATGTGGTAATTTAATAAGTGTAAAATTTGAGACTACTTTATTCACCACAGACAAAAATTGGTATTTTCTCTGTGGCTCACAACAAGTTTAATGGATACAGAGAGAAAACTGTGTGCAATAAAGTATGAAGCAAGAAATTAACTGCAAATAAACAATAAAATTTCTCCTCAGTTATTAGAGTTTCAAGCTTTCAAATGGCATGGCATGTTGAATTTATATTATAAGAGTTAAGGGTGCAAGGTTCTTCAAAACTCACCCTAAATCTGGGGTGTTAAACACATGTATTTATGATTTTCATAAGATTTAAATAGGAGATATTTGTTTTTTTGTGTAGTGAGTGACAAAGCAGAATTAAGAGCTGCAGTCCTGGATTCTCTCTCAGCTTCAACAGGAAAAGCTTCTCCTTATGGTCAGAGGATCTGCAAGCACTAAACAGCTGAAAACAAACGTTTATTGGGATCTATCAATTTAAAAATAAGGTTATGGTTTGGAAGCAATGTGAATTTATCAAGATGAAACATTTTGCCAGGGCAGTCAAGAAAGGGAAGGTGTGGGGGGCTGAGCTTGGGCAGCTGCCAGTCTTCCTCCCCAACAGGACAGGGGGAAAAAGGAAAAATCAGAAGCTCATGGGCTGAGACAAAGGCAGGGAGATTATTTTCCAATTGCCATCAATTGATTATTTTCCAATTGCCATCAATTGATTATTTACCAATTTCCATCACTGGCAGAACAGGCTCCTTGGGCTGCAGAAAACAACTGCTCCTCTGCATTCTCTGCATGGGCTGCAGGTGAATCTCTGCTCAAAAAAAAAAAAAAACTATAAAATTTTAAAATTCTTCTATTATAATATCTCCTAGACCAGCATCTCTCATGATGAAATGACTTGTAGAAGTTCAGTCTGTAAAGAGGCATAAAGTGTAAAATGGTTTCAAAACAACCGAAACTTTTCTGTTCTTAACAAAATCATTGTGCCTTTTCCATCCCTGTTCAGTGCCAGGTCTGTTCCACATCTGAAATTATCAAGCCACTGGCAGGTTTTCCTGTAGAACATTAATAAAAGCTAAGCTGACATTCAGAAACAATAATTTACAGTGAGTGTAAGAGGAAGAAGTGGGTAAATATGACAGCATAATATCTGTTTGAAATGTGAGATGAAAGTGTTCAATCCACTGGAACTTCCCCCCAATCTCTGCAGCCTTTGTAGCAGAGATTCCCCCAACTATAAAAAGAAGCAAAAGAAGTTGTAGGTTATCACACTTCATCACTTCTCCTTTAATCTCCATATAAAGGTGATTAATTTCAAACTCTTTCAACTACAGAGCATTCACCATGCAGGGGAGTAGAAAATCAAGACCATCTCAAGAAGCAGTTTCTTATATATTGCAGAACTTTTTTCTTTTTCTTTTCCCTCATAGGTTTGCAGCAAAATCAGCCAAATGACATTAGCTATGCTTCAAATTTCAATTTCCACACTTCTTTAGTTCTGTATCTCACTCCTTTTTTCATCTCACCACCTAACTTCCTCAGATTTCAAGTGTAACGAATCTCAAACTCTGTGCATAAAGGGAAAGAAAAAAATGAGGAAACTACCAGGAACCTACGAATTTGTGCTTGGCAGGTTCCGAAAGTTTTCTGGGGTTTGATGATATCCAGCCATTTGTCCAGCTATTGCTGATTTTGGTACCCTACACAATCTCTCTGGATGTCCGTCAATAGTTGCTGACCCTGGAGGATTCAGCAGCAGAAGTGGAAAATCAAAAACCCTCTAAAACGATAACAAGTACAGGTTCTGCTTTCTCAAAAGGATTTGTAAAATGTTGCCACCACCAGGGTTCAAAGTGCTTTCACTCCACAGAGCTGGAATCAGATGATACCATTTGAATTTCTGTTTAATTTTAGCCCAAACTGCTGGCATAAATCTCATGGACCTTGTTTAGTGTCTCTAGGCTGAGACAGGCTTATTTTTGATTAATTGCTGAGAATGACCTTGAAACTTGAGTCTCTTCTAAGGGATGAGAGTGGCTACCAGGGAGAGGTGATGTTTAGCATCCCTATGCCACAAAAAATATTGCTTATTTATAAAAAAAGAATTGGAAAATTTTTCTGGACACAAAGGCTTTCCCTGGACAATTTTCTCCAAGGTGTTATATTTGAAAGTCAGAAATTGCATTCTTTCATATCTATATCCATTTATTTTAACCTGAAACATCTTTTCATCTTCATCTTAAAATAGAAAGAGCCAACCTCTAAAAAATTCGGCTTCTTAGTTTCACTAGAATATTTTTCCACAATGATAGAAGAAAGAAGCACAGCTTGTTATCAAATATTGTATTTTTCTACCCTGTGAGTTCTCTATACATGCTTGAAGTTTATAATCAGTGGACAGTATCCAAAATCTTCTTATAATTACACCATTTTAAATACAGTCTCAATTTAATGCCAGATCTTTTGTAGATTAATGTGAAATTATTTGTATTTTGCAACACTTGATATTGAATACCAATGAAAAAAAGCATGAAATTATTTCAGATGTGTCAGAAAAGTTTGGTGGTGGTATTTATGGAGGATTTCACCTGAATAAGGAATCAAAACAGCAAAACCCCTGTTTTTACTGTAAATAATCTGATGTGTAGTTTGCATGGAATTGTGATGCCATTTGTATACAGTAAGTTCCATTTGAAATGAGTTACACCAACCATTATCTGTGAGATATCAAATTCTCTTTATAAGATTTAGGGAGAAGAAATGTGTTTTTTTTTTCCTCTGGGGGGTCACCTGAATGAAGATGTTTTACACATTGTATTTTCTGTTGCCTTTCTTGCGTGGTTACTTTTGCAAATTTAGAGAGCATAACATAAATTTGCAATCTTTTTTTGGACCATAAGAACATCATAAAAATGATCTCACTTTGCTTCATTACAACACCTGCATGCAATAAGATGGGATCTTATCTATTTCTGTAATAAAATGCCATGGTAGAGCTGTGCTCTTAATTATCCTGCTAAATAATGGGACACATTTAAAGCCTTTCCACTCCATCTCCCAGCGCTCATTAGTGTCACTTATGAGTTATTTGTCTGCCAGGTTTTGCTTTTTTTACCAAAAAATAGCATTAAATGCATATTCTGATATAAAACGAATGCATAATTAATAGTCCCTCCTGTTTCAGATATTAATAACAGAAGAAATACCAAGAGTTGCATTGAAAGCCAATCCACTGAGAAGTAACCAAGGTATCAATATTTCAGTGTTTCTTATTGTTGGAGAAAAAGAAGTACTTTGACACAGCAGTTTTAATAGATTAAACAATAACAATTAGAGAACGGTTTCATAAAGCTTCTTGTTCACCTGACAGGTTGAACAAATGAGGTATTTGTGAGTTATGATAGATTTGCATGTGCTCTGTCTGAGGGCTGATATGGACTGAATTCCTTATTGTGGAAATGTAGGATAGGAGAATATTGTAGTTATTATTCTGAATTCTTAAACCTGTAGTGGTTTAATGGTTTCAACAGGGGGAGTTGAAACCACTAAATATTTGCCTACTAAATACTTTTTATATTGCAGTAGATTATGAAACATCTAAAAAGTCCTTTGGAAGTGTTTTCAGTACTAAATATGAGTTGGGACTGAGTGGTTAAAACCTTATGGATAGAATGTTAATATCAATAAAAAGTTTACAAATTGACAATAGAGAATAAATAATTAGAAGATCCTGAAGTAAAGATATAAATCAATTTAGTTAGCACGCTTGAACTGTCTTATAGTAACTGGTGGGGGGAAATTGTTAAATGGAATTCTGTTAAAGAAAACATTTAATTCCCTTTAGTGTCTGCCTTCAGCATTAAGATTTGCTTAATAAAAACTGCCTTTAGTGGGTTGTTTAGCCAAGTGTTGTAATTGCCTGGCATTGTGCATTTCATCAGAGCAAGAAGAGATTTGAGGTGTTTATGCCTCCAGGAAGCAGGAGGTGTGGAACTAGAAATGGCTTTGACTTGGTCCCAGGTACTGGAGCTGCTGTCGTGTCCAGAGGGGAAAGGAGCAGGAGCTTTGTCTGATCAGAGCCAGTGTTTGCTCAGAGAACACTGAAATCATTCCTCTGCCAGCTCGGTGAAGGGCAGGAGCTGTTCCCAGAGCAGGTGGAACCACAGCACAAACCTGGGACACAAAACCCATCCCTGAAAAAAACCCACAAGCACCTGAGTTGGTGTTGGCTGTGAAGGGGCTAAAGGAAGTTCAAAATAATCGTTCAGAAAGAGATTAAATGTGTTGTCACCACTTAATCCCAGTCCACGTGACCCTGTTGGAGCTTTGCAAAACAGTGATAAAACCAACACTGTGAGCAGCCATCTGAAAGCACAGATCCCATCCTGCTGTGGCCCTGGGGCATTTCAGCTCTGCTTAGGATAAAAATGTTGAGGGGTACAGGCTTTGGATCCCATCATCTTTGCTGTGGAGGAAAGAAGGAAGAAAGTTAAAGAGACTTCCCTGGTTTATCTAAATCAAGAGCATGGCAATCCTGGGATTAATTAATTAATTAATGACAGCAGTGATAGGGAAGGAGAGTGGGAAAAGAATAACCCTGTCTTCCTGGATTAGCATAAATGGGAATCTTTAGCTAATCACTGACCTCATTATCATAGAGAAATCTGAGAATTATTTGAATTAAATAGAATTAAATTTGGAAAAGACCTCTAAGACCATGGAGTCCAAGCATTAACCCAGCACCTCTGTGGCTGTTGGGGGGCACAGAGCAGAGCTGGCTGGCAGGTCCTGGCTGCTCATCCCCTCTTTGTCCCACTCAGTGAGGGACAGGTCCTGCCAGGGCAGCAGCCCCCTGTGCCCCCTTCCCCCAGCACATTTATTGAGCAGCAATGCCCTCACCATGGGGAATGGGACTGACAGGACACCAAATCAGATGATGCCATTCCTCAAGGAAAGGATGTTTAAGGAGTGTTGAATTTTAAGCTGGTCACTTCCTTGCTGTGGTTCCAACACAAAAAAAAAAAGCAGCAGCCTTTGCACCCAGAGCACTGCTACAAAATTCAATTTCCTGTAAGTGCTCAAAGGGCTCTGTTACAAAATACAATTTCTATGGTTTTAGTCTGCATAAACCATAGATTTGTATTTTACAGGAGTCAGAGAGCTTTGTATAAGCATGTTGGGGTTTTTTTTTTGGTTTGTTGTTTTTTTTTTTAAACCCAAACAATGGAGAGGAAAGGAGTTAAAAAGGCAAGAGAGGAAACCACACAAAAGAGAGAATAGAGAGAAATAAAGAAGAGCAATAAATGATGGAATTGCCATAGGGTGATTGGCCTTTAAGAATTAATGACTTTTTCTTCATCTCTGGTCATTCAGCCTTCTTCCAAAGGTGAGGAAAAATAATCCTTCATGACATGCTAAATCAGTGCTGCTGGGAGGAAAATGGGAACCTTATTTCTTTTTTCTTTTCCTTTTTTTTTTCCTAAACAGGAGGTTTAATTTTGCAGACAGAAGACAAAGCGTGTCCAAAAGAGTCCAAAGCAAAAATACAGAGTTGGAAGGCACAATCCCAGGATGAAATTTGGCAAGCAGAGGCACAGAGCTCAGAAGCAGAGTGTGTGACCTGCCCATCATCTTCCTTTGCCTGCCTCTCCCCACAAGGATGTGACACAGGCCTTGAAGGATATCTGCACAGCCAAAACTGAAAGGAAAAGAGATGGGACCTTGCAAACCAAGCAACTTTTTCAACATCCTCGATAGGTCTTAATGCACAAGGTTTCCTGTGAGGAAGAAGTGACTTTGGATCTCCTTTTGACTTTTTGTTGCTCCATACAGAGGTATTCAGGAGGGGCCAAAGACAATTTAACTGCACAGGGACAAATGTGGGGTGAGAAAGAAGAAATAAAAATGGAAGTTCTCAATTTTCTGGAAAATACAAGCAGCTGTATCATCCTTAGGGCTGGACTAGAATGAACTCAATTGAATTCCACTTTTGTAGTTTATGGGCTATTTCTGACATGTTTCTGTGGCTCCCACTGAGTTTTTGCACCTGCATTTTTGGTTTGCAGTTCATGTCTACGTTGATAAACCAACCTGCCAGGCCAGGTTCAGCCAGCTGGAACTCACTGCCTGCTCTGTGGTGACCTGCACCAACAGGAAACCTCAAAAAAACCCCTCATGTGAACAATTTGGTGAATTAGCACAGGCCAGAGGTTGATCCTAAAAAGCAGTTTGGATATGATCATGCATAGAGGAGTGCTGGGGACAAAGACTTTTATGAACAGGCCATGCCACTTGACCTCAAGGCTGGCCAGCTTTTCCTGGCACTGGGTAATTTACAGGAACAGACATCACGGAGGGAATCTTCTCCTGAAGACACTGAAAGCTCATTAATTATACTCAGCCTAACTAATATTGAACAGCAAAGTGAGCAGTGATGTTATTCTAAAACAGAGAAGATGATTTCACATCTCTTTAGTTCAAAGAAATATCTATTATTATTTTTTTAATGTGGCAGTTGAGATAGAGATGTAGATTAAGCAATAAATTCCTGATCTTGGTCTCCTGAATTAATGCTGGGAACATCAGTGATGCAACCTGGTGTAAAAATGACAAATGTTAGATTAGAATCAGGCTATGAATTCTTATAATTATCACTTGTCTACTTACTGAAAGTAAGATAACTGCAACAAATTAGAGGTATGAAAGAAAAGGAAGATAAGTGTGTACAAACATCACAGCAAAGATTAAAAGTCTATTTATATGCTGTTATTTTTAGGGTAGAATTTCTATACAAAACATAAATATAAAGCTTTTTCTTGTAACCAGCAGATCTGCCCTGATTATATATCTAAAAAGATACAGTAAATAAAGGCAGTGAGAAAACAAAATTGCCATAGTCTAGAATTGATAGAGCAAAGAGTGCAGAAGTGTTTGTGTGTTATTAAAATCTCCCCCTCAGCCTTGTGCTCTCACATTGGCAATTTAGTGAAGCACTGACGTTTGAAAGAGGATATGATGTGGAATTGCTTAAGAAATTGATTTAGATGCTTTAATATCTCCAGTGATCTAGTAACAGGTATGCCTAATGAAACAAATTGTTTATGTGAATTCAGCCCATTAAGAAATACAGTTTTGAGGTGTTTTTTTTTCTTTGATACCAAGTGATTATTTTAATGAGATAAATAAACTCACAATCTTTTCACCTTAAAGCAATAAAAACAGAGATGCTGAAAACACTTGAGGAGTGATTTTTTTCTCTCATGCAAATGAGAAGCACATATCTGAAATCAGCCCTGGATGCATTAAATAATCCTTGCAATATTTATATTTGTATTAATAATACAGAGTCTAATGTTGATATGTGAGCAAGTAATACCATTGATGCCAATGAAATAAATTGTACTAAAATTAGAGTAAAACGAATAAAAAATGAGGCCCCAACTTGCTAATTATGCAATATATGAAAGCCATAAATAAATCTAGACCCATGGAAACATGAATTAGATGACACTACATAGTGCACAAAGGCTAAAATGTGGGAATTATCTGTATCTGGTACGTCAACATCAGAGTTTGGGGTCTGCTCCAGCACAGGAACTATGTTGCTTTCTGAAAAAACAAAGAAGTAATTAATAAATTGTTCAGTTTGGCTAATAAGTAGGCCAAGAAGGAACTACAGCACTATAATCTGAAAGGCAGAAGAGAAAACAGAACTGCATAAATATAAAAATGTAAATTGGAATTAGGAAAAAAAAACCAAACCTGGTTAAAAATAGTGATATAAGAACAGTATTGACTGTATTGTACCTGCAAACTAAGTCAGAAATAGGCAAACTAAATATTACAGTCACAGGCTTGGAAGCCCCTAGATAATTTTCCTTCCACCTGGTACTCTGGAATTTATCCCCCTCTTTAAACCTTCTTATTCTACTCTAAGTCTCTAAAACTGGAAAATCATTACGAAGCTTTCTTAGTTTTGAAACAAAACCACAGTGCATTGAACTGTGAAGTCTTAGGTAAATAAGTTTCAGATTGCCACGGTGTGGAGTGATTTTCACTGCTGCTCCAACAGCCCAAGTGACAGTGAAGGACTGAAAGAAAAGAGTTTTTGTCAGCTTTGGAAAATTCAGCTACAAGAGAAATGGTACCTGCATTATATAATACAGATCTGTCAGCTGTCCCAGGATGTATAAAAACTGCTGCTCTTGTCCAGTTTGGCATTCAGTTCTTCACCAATTGTACCATTTTCCATAATATTTTTAATACTCTGCACTGTACACCAGAATTAAGCACCAGGAATGAGATTTTGGGGGCTGAGTTCAGTGAGTGAGGACTTTGTCTCACTCATCTCAGGCATGTAAATAGTCCAAAAATTAGCCTGGAACAATTTATCCACGTATCATATCAGAGTCAGCTATTTATTTTCTGCTGGTCCTGGATTATTTGATTTCCAGCCAAGCATAAGTGGCCAGCTGTAACACATTTCCAGAATGAGGCACTTAATGAACATGTTTAGTGCTAATATAGTTATTTATGTGTTACCTCTCACTGTTTTATTGCAGATGATAGGAAAATAGCACTGTATATTGTTGAAAGGGGGTAACTGGGACATGATTTTATGTTTCTAGAAAACAATATTAAATTCAGCAAGTGGGAGTTCCTGGTTTAGACAAATGAACTCTATATGAAAAACTGGGGGGGGGAAGCTGACAATTAAAGCTTCAAAGAGATATCAAATAGAGTTTGATGTCAAATGTACAGAATTGTACACAACAAAATATCAACAAATAAAAGCAAAAAGCATTAAAAAGAAAATTCTGCAAGTCTGCTTGTTTATTTATTTCACATTTACATTATATACATCAACTCGCCCGAGATACTGCAAAATAAAACATTAAGAACATCTGAATGCAAAATGAGAATAATCAACATCTTTAATTTCAAAGTGCTGCATTATGTGTAAACAAAAGCATATGAATGTGGCTATAAAAAGAAGATAATTCAGAGTAAAATTTCTCTGTTTTGTAGGATGAGGACTCATCCTGCTGCAATACCATTGTGAGGGCCTAAGAAATGAGCAGCCAAATCCTCTTTGCTTTACTCAGGTGAGCAGATCTCTTTAAAAATCAAACATCATAAGCCCAAAATACCGTTGAAGCCATCAAAAATATAAATGGTATTTAAATATATAAGCAACTACCTGCTAGCTTTCCATTAGACTGTGATCAAAATAATTTCTGTGCTGGCCCACTTTTTGTTCAAGTTGTTGAAACAACTTCTAAAAATAAGATAAATCTACTCTTAGGGTTGTTTTGCTGGGTGTTTTGTCCAGCAGCTCAGCCTGGAGATGCAAACAGCCCCTGCATGCTGTGTGTGAGTGTGGCAGCTCAGGTTCAGCTCAGGTTCAGGCTCTGGGTGAACCATTTCCAGCTCAGGGTCTGCAGGAAATCCATCATTTACCTGCAGTGTGCCCTGTGATTGCATCCTGAATAATCCATTCCATAAATCCGTTATTAGTGATGGGCACAACTCATCTGGAGCTTCTTTTGAACCTGACAAAAAGCAAACCGAGGAAGGACAGGGTGTGGGAAATGGGAAAGACGGGAAGTGGGCTAGAAGGGCTGTGCAGCACAGGGATAACAAAACTGAAACCAGGCTTGGCTTTGGAGACATAGATCAGAGAACATAGAGAGCCACCAGAGGAAGTGATGGAGAGAGAACATTTGGGTTTCTAGAAGACTAATTTCAGTGTGATTTAGGGAGGTGATAATATTTGCTGACATCACATGGTTGCTTTCATCTTGCAATTGTTTCAATTGAGATGTTACAGTGATGTTCTAAAATAAAAGCCTTTTTTTTTTTTTTTTTTTGTGAAGCAAGAGGAAATTTAATCAATATAGATTAATTTAGAGCAGCTGCTATTCACTAAGTAGGAACAGTTTCATCTCTGAAGAATTTTAAATCCAGCTTTTATAATGTAACCTGCAGTACATTTCAATGTATTCCCCTGGTCTCTGCAGTGCTGTAATTCTGCTAAGCTCAATGAAATTTATCTCATTCGAGACAATGTGCTGTAAATCTTCACTTGTTTATTTCTCAGAAGCTGCTTTTTTTTTTTTCCTGTTGAAACATAGGTCGTGTGAAGCCATTAAACCTTGGGGTGGGAGGACAGGAGATAAAATTGGAGGATGATGCTCTGGGGGTGGGTCAGGAGAGGGGCTCCTGTCCCTGGGTTCACCAGGGGGATTCAGTGCCCACACCCTTCACCTGAACCCAGCCCAGGCCACCTGAAGGTCCCCCCTCCCAATTCACTTCACAGAGATGTGAAATTTAAAATAATGCACCTTATCTAAGGGGTGGATACTGTTGAACAGCCAGTAAATTTTGCCAGACTTCTTTG
This sequence comes from Rhabdornis inornatus, assembly GCA_013397075.1. Lineage (NCBI taxonomy): Eukaryota > Metazoa > Chordata > Aves > Passeriformes > Rhabdornithidae > Rhabdornis > Rhabdornis inornatus. Next base: position 1,518,215 of record VWZS01001110.1, on the reverse strand, counting down.
ATACAGTTGGGAGCTAGGAAAGATGCCTCCAGCTCAGTTACACAAGGCATTTGGGCATCTTGCTCCCATTGCACACATGTTCTGTACAGATCCCTAAGTGCCTCTGTGGAAATGTGTCCAAGTGCACAGCTCCCATTTAATTCAGGGTGATTTCCAAAGCCTACCGAGCATCTTAGACTCACTGGGACAGTACTTTTAACTCTGATGCAGTCAAACATCAGGAAGAAAATACAGATGTAAATCTGAATCTAGTTTAATGTACAGCAGTGCTGGGCTGTCTCTAAACCCAAGGAGGAGTTAAATACTCCAGAGCCTATAAATTATATCAGTGATGGTGGCTTAATTGCCATTGCAATGGACCAATTATGGAGATATTAGATCCATCCTGACAACAGGGCTGTGTCCCTCTGTCCTTTATTTCAGTTCCTGTCCATGATGATTTTCTCCTGTGGCAGCACTTGTGGCTTTTATCAGGATGGGGATTTTTTGGCTTTCAAGCAAAGTGGTTTCTAAAAATACAAGTTGTGATTAATTTCAACACAGGTGTAAATGAGAAGGACATTGAGAGTTTGAAGTCAGGAGTAAGCTGGTTTTCATCTGAGGATGGAGGCATCAGAAGAACTGTCCTGAGCAGCATCAGGGTGCTGTGGTTTCCCTCTGTCCATGGAATTGTTGGTGCTGATGATCTCCACAGAGCAAAGGTGTGGCCTGATATTCCCTGTGTGCCTTGTCCCCTCAGTCACACATCAAAAAACGACAGTAGAAATGACAGCATCATTTTCAAAGTATTTGGAAAACTTACCATGTAACTTTTTCCTTGCTGTGTGGCTCTTGTCATGCTCCATTATTCTCCTTTTAACCTCATAACTCTAACTTTGGTTAAAGCAATAAATCTTTATTTTTCCTGCTTGCTCATCTGCTCCAGACTTGTGCTTCTCCAGTACTGTCAACTTTGGTACTGTTATGAAATGACAGCACAATAAATTAAACATTTTTATTTTACCTATCTAGAGGGATATTCCAAAGATAAAAAGAATTGGAATAACTTTTGAGACTTGAAAAATGAAGAACAAAAAGTCAAATTATTCAGGCAAGGATGTTTGCCTTCGGTATACATATCCCAGCTGAGAATGAAAATTTTGGCTTACCTTTTAGGAGGGGTTGATTTGGCTGAATTCCTTACTAAAAATACTAGATATAACCTGCAGATAAGGGTATTGCACTTGTCTCAAGCTGCAAATCTTAAACTAACTCAGCAGTTAATCTTGGTCAGATGAAATTTACTGAGATGACGGATCTCACTCTTGCAAAGTATTTCACTTTGCAACTAAAAATTTGCTTCCTCTGTAGGAAAAAAAAAAATCAAAATTGCTAGGCTGGGTTTTTGTGACATGTATGGAATTTCCTGCACAAAGCAAATGTGTGCCGGTGTTGAGTGCTTGTGCAAAGTTCTTACAGATCATCATTATCTGTGGTGTTGCTGTAGGTATAAAGCAATTTGTTTATAACACAGAATTTTCAAGATGCTCAAAGGTGAACAATTCAGACATTTAACAATTTAAGGATAACTGAGATTAAAAGGAGGACAGGGGTCCTGCGCCCCATCCCTACCCCAAGGCACCTTGGATGCTTGTGACTGCACAGGGGGACTCATTGCATTATGTTTATTGTTAGAAAGTTTAATATAATATGGCCAAAGGCCATAAAATCTTCTTTCTGTCCTTCACAAATTTTATCCAGTTATTTCTCTTTCAGGACATTTTTGTTAAGTTAACAAAACTTAACAAAAATTCACGTTTAAAAATGTGACTAAACTGGTATTGCAGCCTATTTAGCCACTGCTATTTCTAAAATAATCCAATGACTCTTGCTATTACAGCCATGTCTGACTTCCAGGGGCTGCACACAGAGCAGGAAGTTTCACTTGTCAAATAAGTACAAACATCTTGCCTTTAATCACTGGGCTATATTTATAAAAAATTCTTCCTATATGCATGTTCTAAATATTTATTATTTTGGTTAAAGTCTCATCAGCTGAGAAATGCTCCCTACAAAATGCTGAGTATTCCACATCCACAATCACAACATGCCTGTGAATTCTGGTAGCTCAGCAGAAGTCCACTTGATATCTTACTAAACACCCACATTTTTTCTGTAGTGGCAATTTGAATATCAAAACAACCCTTCAAAGTAGATTAAGAAACAATTCAACTTCATAGTATTAATAGGCATGAAATTGGATAATTTGGATTTAATTACATTGCTAAGTTTTCTTTCACAGTTTATAATTCAAAAAACACCTGTTTAGATTAAAATTCAGTCCTTTTTTTTAGTTCAAACTGTTACTCAGATCTTTTTTTTTTTTTTAATTTTATTTTTTAAATTGCAAGGGAAAACCACAGACGTAGTTGGTTGGGATGCTTAGGGAAAGTTTAAAGATAGAGAAAATTTCTTGGACAAAACAAATTTATTGCAGCTGTGGAAATATAAGATCCACTTTACCACAAATGCAATCTGTGGGAGGATATTGGCCAGCAGCAGATTGGCATGAAATTCCCAGCTGAAGCAGATAGGAAAAGTAATTTTATGTATCTCCCTTATATTTACGTGTAATGTTCTGACCGTTTCAGACTTAGCTGTACAAATGAGTTATTATAAAATAAAGAAGAAGCTGCACTAGTGTGTGCTCACACAGAAGAAAGAAATCTATGCCAAGGAGGTGGGGAAATGTAGCAGCTGCTTTTCTTGTGGGTATAGATCTGCTAAAACCCAGTGGTTTCACTGCATTCCTGTGCCATGGACCTGCAGGAAATCAGGAATACACTGAATCCAATCCCGAATTTCCTGTGACACTCTCACAGTGGGATTATTCCAGTTTCAGTTCCAGCAGCACCTAAGGAGAGCTGAAGGGGCGGCAAAGTCCATTATGACCCCAAGGAAGAGCAAATTGGTGGAATTATTCCAGCAGATGGATAAAATGTAGTGGGAGAAGTAGTGACAAGAGGAATTCTGAATAGAGCTGCAGAGAAAACAAGAAGCCGATTGACGTTTATTCAAGTCTGAGTAGTGTCTGTGAAATGAACACACTGGCAGCTGGAGGGATGGGCTGAGGGTTGGAGCTCAGGAAGGAGAATTTCAGGAGATGGGAGCCGTGCCTGCCTCCCAAGGAGAGGCTGCACTCACCCAGGAGCTGCCGGGCACCGTCCTGGGGGAGCTCCAGCGCTGCGAGGCCAACCCTCCTCAGGCTCCATGGCCTTTTCTCATATCCCACATGTTTTATTCACTCTGTTGTGTTCCCCCCAGAACATATTCCATTGCTTTGCCCTGGCATACAAAAGGTATTAAACACGAGACAAAATTATACGGCTTTTTTTTTGGGTGATTTTTTAGAAAGGTTTTTTTATAATATTAATTTTACTTTATGTTGGTTTTTTATTAACTTGTCTTTTTATTAACTTGTCAGTTCAGATAAATGATTTTGAAATTGCAATTCTTGATAGAATTAAATTAAAGAAAGAAATATACAGAGAATAAATTTGTCATCCCTTTGGGATGTGATACCATGTTCTGTGTCTGGGCTGTTTGTTCCTTGTCAGAAGGGATCCAGATTATTTCTCTCATAAGAAATGTTACCACAAGATCTGATGCTTGACAGTACAAACCCTAAAACTAAATATTTCAGTTGAGAGTGGAAAGCTCACTGCAGCTTCTGAGATACCTACTTACAGCAATGCAGAGATAGCTGGCAAGGCATTTTATTTATTTTATTTTTAGGATATAGATCTGTTTCATTTAGATATATTGTGAAAGAAATGAAAAACCTTCTACCATCTGAATTAATTTGTAGAGCTAAATAATTCTAGATGAAAAAAAAAAGGCAAGAACAAAAAAAAATAAAAAGAAGACCTATCTAAAGTGCTCTCTCTTCTCTTTTCTAATAACATTTCTCCACATCTGCTCCAAAAATTAAGTTAGCTAAGGGGGCTAGGTGGCTTAGGGAAGTTTTTTGACAAATCTCTTTTATTATTGACTTTATTCAAAGTAGCTCCATCCAGGTTTTCTTTTAATTTCTCTGGGCCACCTATTTGCCAGTATAATATTATTTTAATGATTCTTAATTTGAAACGATGTTAATTTCAAGAATTATTAGGCTGCAGTTTCTGGGATCTCCAGACTCTCATAATCTCCATGATTGCACTTGTTTTACACCAGTACAAGAATATTCCCCTCACCTGAGCAGCCCCAAGCCAACCCCAAACACCTGCTCAAACCCCATAAAAATCCCTCATGGAGGGGGAATAGGTTGGCAAATGCTTTCTGCAGCTCCTGTGCAGGCAGGTGAGTTTCTGGTTTTTTTTTTTTTTCTTCCTTCCCCCCCCCCCTTCAGATATTTCTTTATTATATGTCTAAATATTGAGCTCTTATTCCCATTTAAAATTAATGAAAATTTACCCTGCTGTAGAAACCCTGTTTTGTAAGAGAATGGGCATTTCCTCAGCTTTTAGGACTCTGATTTAATCAAGTTATATTTCTTATTAAGGACTTTGTAGATCTAAGTGAGTGTTCTCTGCTAGGGCTGCCTAACCAGGACTTTGCTGTGTTTATCCTATAATGTCACAGCTTAGGACAGATTAAATTCTAGAGGAAAACATAAAGTTAATTTTTGGATTTTTTTTTTTTTTTTGTCTTTTAAACCAGGAAATTTCCAGCTGGATGCACTTGTAAGTTAGGATGTATGTTTAGTTTTGTGTGTTTTTCTGGATTTATGGCTTTTAGGGAAAACTGAGTAATCAGGAGTATGAGGGATAAAGAAGCAGATGAAGAAAGATAAAACAGGGGGAAATGGAATTGGGATTTGAAACGGGTTGATCTTCTCTATAGTTATTGCTTTAGGAAATCTGTTTAAAAAATCTTAGCACTTGTTTGGAGAAGGATATTTTGAAACTGTGCGAGAGTTTTACACGTAGGTTTCATATGGAAAATTCAATTTTACTTTTGTTAGAAGAATGAGCAAACGTTACTTAGCTATGTGTTCTCAATAATGTGCTTCATGAGTAGTCTGTGGCACTGATTTTCATATTTATATTTTACTGTAAACGATGAAATTTTTGGTTTGTTAAGCACGTATATTTATATACATCAGCCCCTCTAGAGAATCCTGCTATTCCTGTGAGATCCACCAACCCTTCTCAGTGCTGAACTGGGAAGTGAAGCTCTGAGTATCAGTGAGAAGTGTCTGATGGAATTGGGAATGTCTGCTCCTGCAGCTCCTGGCTCCTCCCTGGAGGGGACCAAGGCAGCAGGATGAGTGGAGGAACAAAGGAAATGTGGAGCAGAGCAGCTCTGGGAGGGAGCAGGGAGATCTCTGGAGCCTCCTGCTCTCCTTCAACTTGTCCTCCAGCCAGAATTTTCCCTGTCAGAGGAGAGCAGGGGAGGAAAAATGGTAATAGAGTTCCTCAGCACAGGCAGCACTTGAAAGGGACTTTGCTTTTTACAGGGGAATCTGTGGGGTACAGCCCTAAACCCTGCAAATAGATCTGCCAGGCTGAAGAAGTTGATATTCACACCTTATAAAATATTCTTTCATGGAAGTTTACTTTCACCATTTTAGATTTTAGTTCCTACTCTCTTTAGCTTGGAATTCTGATTACACATTAAATGTCCTGACAGATTCGTGAGGATTCCTCTTACTAAATCAAATGCTGTTTTGAAAGTATTCACTTTTTAAAATTAGGTATAATATACAATGTGACTGTGTTCACTTGTACTGATTAACAAACATTGCTTAGTGAAGGGGGATTAACAAATTGATTTGATTAATAAGAAGCTGCAATTCCATAAAAACTCTGTATTTAATATAAACTACATTTTAAAAGAAACTATGAAGTGCAGTCCATCGTATATTATGCATGGAGATGGGGAAAAAATCATCAAGCCCACTTCTGCAACTGTCCTATAAAGTGAAATGTATGATTTTTCAGGATTTCTCATTACTGCGATGTGACAAAATATTTCAAACCAAATTCATCAAAAAACTATGGAAAACAGATGTTAGTTCAAGGTGTCCCTCCCTATTTAGCATAAGTTCAAATACTATTTATTAGCTAATTTCATGTGTCATGTGGCTATTTGAAAACCAGTAAACAAGTAGTAAGTGACGATTTAGCTGGAAAAAAGATTTCTGAGAGGAATTGAGAGGCTCTGGAGTGGTAGGAGTTGATTTCAGTAGAGGAGGAATAAAAGGATCTGATCAGATTGAACTTTTGGCTCATGGGATCAATACTTTTGATCAAATTGCAGGGACAATGGGGAGGGAGAAATGTTGAAGGTGTTTACAGACTTGTGTGGTTGGAAGGGTAAAAGAAACAAAGTGCAATGAAGAACTGGGATTAACACAGGACATGGGGAAATCAAATGAATGCTGGGGACAAGAGAGGTTGGAAAAGAGAGATGGAGAAAGGCAAGGCTTTATTTCTGTCAGAATTGCTTGTGTGTGATTAGAGTTCCACGCTTGTGTTGCTTCCATCACTGCCAGAAAGTCATTACAGAGCAAAGTTTTGGTGAATGAAAGATACGAGAGGGTAAATCTTGTGTTTTGAGGGTTTTTTTAATCGTATCTCTGCTGTTTTGAAAGTCCAGGTTTGCACTGCAAATCTCAATGTATAATACCTAAAATTTTATGAGTGAGAGAGTATTAGCATGGATTCATGTTTTCGATTTGTCTGGGTAACATTTTAAAAAAATTTGGTTTTAAAGAAGCTAATGATACGTTATCTAATCCTCTATACTTCTATTCGTCTTGGTATTCTGCTATTTCATTTGTAGCTAAGAAAAGTTTGCAAAGATTCTCTCCAAAAAAAAATATGTATATATAGTTCTAGTCACTCATTCTGCTTCTTGAAAAGTTCTATGAAAATTTACCTCTTTAGGTTTCCACAATGTACTTGTTCTTCTGTCAGTCACATTTCTAGCAGCAGCTTGGGAAATTTATTCTTTTATGTGTTGAATAGATCTACAACACAGGTAGTACTGTTTTCTTTGAAAATGTAAGCATCTTTCAAATAGCAGGATATAAATGTGGGGAAAATTCTCAATATGAGCTGTAAATATTTCAGGCTGTAGCTACAGAGAACTTGAACTGAACCTAGTTCTTGGGTATCTAAGTGTTTATTAAACCTGAGTTTGCTTCTTCTAGTGAATTGGAGTGAGTCTTTTGCATTTGAAAAAGCCTGAGATTCTCTTTCTGCAAGAAACACACGCTCCTGCATGCAAATCTATTGCAGCATTGCTGGAGAAATGCGTTAGTCAGGCTGTATAATCAGAAATGTTTGTGAGGAGATAATGAACAGAGCCTTGCTGTACACAAAAGATAAAGCATCATTATGCACATTTTTCTGCTGTGACTGTTGATATTCCATTATTCTGTGCCCATGAAACAGAAATTTCTGTGGATCTTTGGGTGTTGTTCTGTGATTAGAAGTTGTGTATGACATGGTGGGGGGTTGCTTTATTTCTCAAGGCAGTTGGTAACACTTTATAATAAATGTGAACTGCATCGTGGGGAGTGTGATAATCACATGGGAGCACAGAGAAGCTCCAGGTGCAAGAGGTTAAAACTGGTATTAGTGACAAGTCCTGTCCTGAGTCCTTAAAGGCAGTGAGCTCAAATTGTGCTTCTCTAGGAAAGTCAAGGCTGAGCCCAAAGCAGTTAAATACGTGTGAGAAACACTGCCCTTGAGACACCAGGGACTCTCCTGCAATCAACCCGAGTCTGTGAAAAGCCAACCAGCCCCTGGCAATGCCAGAGGATCCCTGGTTCAGCACCCCAGACTGACTGTTCACATCTCCTCCTTTCAGCCCAGGAGGGGACATGCCAGGGATGCTCCTGCCTCCCTTTTCCAGCTGCTGAGCCATGCAGAAGGCAGCAGCTCTGCCCTCTGTCCTTCAAAATTTGCTTTCAGTGCAGTGCTGGCAACAACCTTGGCATTGTCACCTCTGCAAGATGCACCTCCCAGCTTTCAGAGGACAATTGAATTTCTCTGCAGCTCTCCAAGCAGTGATTTACATTAATGAAAGCTGAGTGCTGGTGCTGGCAGACAGCTCAACTTGCACCGAAGTCATACAAATGTTCAGCATTTGAAGTACCAAGCAACTTAGTTTTTAGCTCATTGTAATGTTATCTACTTTCAGGAGCATGCACCAGCTTTCACTTTAATGCAGTAAATCTGTAAGGAACAAAAAGCAAATTAAAAACAATAAACCTGCTCTATTTCCATACCAAAAAAAACCCCAAAACCCAACAGATTACAACTGCAAAAGTTGGTAAAATGGTGAAATTATCACCTCACTGTCTTCCATGTGGTAAAGAATATGGAGTGTAAGATTTTAAGCCTTTTCTGGACTACATTCATCCAATCAACCAAACCTGACAGGGAGCTGAAGGTCAGTATTCTGTGGTATCTTTGTTCCATGGTTATTTCTTTTTTCTGTCCTCAAAGAAAATTGCTTCCATTTGAGGAGATGTCTGGACCAGTAGCAGCTCAGCTTCCCCCAGTCCTTGTCTGCTAAACTTGTCTGTTAGACGTGGATCCTGACACCTTTGAATCATCTAATTTTAGAGCACTTTTTTTTAATAACCATCGCTCCTTCCCAAAGAGTACTTGTATGACATTAGAAATATCTTAATCCTCCTTCAATAACAGGATGGAAGATAAAAATTGCTGCAGCTATCATTATTGGAAGAAATAGCATTATATTGAAAGGATAAAATGGACTTACTCAGCCTAACCTGAAAAACCACTTACAGGATGTATTTTCTGACAGTCTTTGACTGTTGAGGAACTTTCTCCAAGGCAGTGCCTAAATCAAGACCAGTTCCCTTATTGTCCCATTTGTTTTATTTTTACTTCCTGTGTTTCAAATGATTGATAGAGGATAAAGGACTGTGAAAAGGGTGAGGAAAAAAACCCCTGGAATTATCCAATTAATATTGTATGAACGCTGTGGGATTTATAGTGAATGCAGTTTATTTTTAGAATTAAAGTATGAGAAAAGGTTTTGTTTAAAACACTTTGAAAAATTCTATTTGTTTCAGATGTCTAACACTCTGCTGTTGTATTATCTCACCTCACACAAATGACCTGAACTAGTCTGAGACTGTTGTCTAAGTTCCTTCTTAATACCTCATGTAGAACTGATGAAAATCTAGAAGATCTCATTCCAGAGGGTCCAAAATGAATAATGTAATACAGGGAGGAAAACCTGGCTTCTAGAGAGGTTTGTTTCTCTTCAGAGAAAGGACTTTAAGATACCTAAAAATATCTGTCTGATGGTTAGTTGACTAGGATTGGGTCAGCTGAATGTCCCAAAGGAGCAGAAAACCCGAACTGCATATCAAAGTGGATAAAAAACTATATTGGTTGCCTTTCACTGGAGTCAGGCAAATTTGATTAATTATAATTAATTCATTAACAGACAGAGTCCTGCAGCTCATTAATAATTTCAGAACCTGCAGGAGAGCAGGATTCCTCTGCTCAGTGCTGTCTGTCCCAAACCTAGGTATTTAAAACCAAAGGTTTATCATGGAAAAGGATAAACATTTTTCCTTCTGGTGTGGGATTCTAATTCCATTTAACTCTGCTTCTGGGCTGCCTGGTTTCTCACTTCATCTGAACTCTTTAAGGCTAAAATGTTTGCAGTACTTGTGGGTTATGATTTAAATGAACACATTTTACATCTTCAGCAGTGTGAAGAAGCACTCATGGAGGAGGAACTTCATGTACTATTTACCTTTTTTGCATTCTATCAAACAGTTTAAATCAGATGCTAAATTGTGCATTAGTATTGATCATAACTTTATCATCGATTATGAATACCCTTTCTGTTCACACTCCTTGGACAGAGTTATGGAGGGGGTGAAAAATGGACATTAAATTAGGTCAACTCATTTCTGTGCTGTTTGAAAGGGGTACAGGATATGCTCAGTCCCTACAGTCTCTTTAGGTGCTGGAAAATGGTATCAGATCCTCCCTCTACAGACCTGATCCCAAGCTGAAAAGATGATATCCCATTCCAGAAAAAAGTTAATTTACATTTATAAAAGGAAAAGCAAGCACTCCATTGAAAGTTAGAAGCATTTAATTATTGATGTTTGTTTTTTTTTTTAATTAAGAACCATGTTCTACTGTCTTTGGTATCCCATACATGTTCAATCACATCAGGGTCACGAGTTTCTGTGGTAGTTCAAATAATATGGCTGAAATATGACTAATAAAAATATCTAAACAGCTATTTGGGGGAAATGCATGGTTCTTGATTGTAAGTGAAAGACATTTATCAAGTCTCCTCAGTGATTATAACTGAATGTAAATAGTTTTGCAGAATATATATATATAGCAAACCAATTTTGCAGAAAACTGAAGTTCTATCACAGCAGAGTAATTTTTGAAGTAGTGAAGAGGGAAAAAAAGCAGTGAAACAGTAAAGCTAAGTGAAAAAAGATTTAAATATTCTTTGTCTTTTGATGAACTTTGGAGAAAATTATAATCCTGACTCTCATCCAGTTTTAGCAGTGAAGATATTTTGTATCAGAGGCATTACAGGGCTCAGAGTTAGATAACATTCTCTCTATTTGAATATCAGATGAAATAAATCTGACTGTGGTTTGTAAGCTATCAAGCAACTCAAAGAGCAACAGCTCTAAAGAAAGGGGTTATATTTTCAAGAATAAAGTATTAAGAGAATATCAAATCAATTCTGAAATAACAAAAAAAAAAAAAACAACCAAAACCTACATTAGAATCAGCAGGCCTGCAACAATATTTTCCTCCACAGGGTTTTCAATTTCCTGTGTTCAGTATGTGACCTTATAAAAATGATAACAAGATTCAGCTTCTGAAAAATATACATGCATCTTATCTGTTGTTTTCTGAAGGCAAGCACCAGAATTGAGATGTGTTAAAGGAATCAGTGTGGTTTTGTTCAGCTGGTAACTTGAGGCAACAGGAAAATGTTCTGTTCTTGCTGAATTGTTTATGAGAAGTGATTTAATTTTCTTTGGCTTCTGAAAAGCATAGAAACTCAGTTTACCCAGTGATTTCTCTTAGTAACTAGACTGTGGACTAGCTAACTTTTAATAAACTAATGGCTCCTTATAACATTTTCTGTCAATTTACAAGGGCAAGAATTAACAGATTACAACAGTTAAGGGAATTCTCCATTCCACTCATCCCGTGGGTTTCTAATTCCTGCCTGCAAACCAAATATCCCTGAAATACGTGCAGGATGCCATGAATCTGTGCTTGAATTCCTTCAATATTTCCGAAGCTGTGTGTGGAACAAAACATCTTAGACTGTCATAGCGCAGCCTCTTCCTTTTCTGCTTTTCTTTCCAGCCTGAGCTGAGAACACTCATCAGCTGAGACAAAAAAATGCCTCTCTCATCTCTCCAGGTACTGTCCGCATCCCTTGTGGCAGCAGTGTTTTGCTTTCTCTGGCTGCAGGAGAGTTTTTCAGCTGGGTGGGAAGGCGCGCGCGTGAGAGTGGAAATAGCGAGAGCTTTCCGCGCTTTCCCTTTGCTTCAAAATCTTCACGTTTGACTCCTCCCAGGCTGGAGTGGGGACGGAGATTCAGCTCAAACTCAGCTGGAGAAAAGTTTTTAGCTAAGTCAGACCCAAAATCTGTGGCAGGAGCGCAGCCACTTCCCCTTCACTGAACCAGGAACAGCCATGCCAAGGGTTTGGCGCACACTGAGGAGCCAAGCGCGCTCCAGACTCGGATTTTTTAGGTATTTGCTGGGGCAAAACTGAAATTTCCTAGGAAAATGACTTCTGAACTTCAGATGTCCAGAGAGCTGCTAAGCAGGGTTTTAAGGATTACAATTAAAAGTCACACTTTACATGCTTTAAGCTCTTTTATGCCTTTTTTTTTTTCTCCCCATGGGGAGTTGGGATGAACAAGGATTTCAGCTTGGTGGTTTCTTGCAACCTAGATTATCTACCCAGTCAAGCCTGTAAAATAGAATAAGCCTAACTTTTTAGTTAGTTTTATTTTTAGTGACAGATTTTTTTTTCTTGAAGGGGAAAATTTTATTTCTGTGAATATTTCACAACCAGTAAGAAGCCCTTTTTAAAAACTATGGGTCTGTTTCAACTTTATGAAATCCCTGGCATATGGAGATAAAGGTTTCAAATGCAGTTCTGTTTCTTTTGTTGCATACTGTGGATTTTTCTGTATTACAGCTCTAATCTGTATTATTCAGGGGTAGAAGAGTGAATTGCCATGCTGAAGTGGGTGGTATTTAGGATATTTAGGAGATTGCTGGCACAAAGAATTGTTCCAGCTGCTTCACCTTCCATTCTCTTCCTCAATTTAAGAGAAATTTACAAAATTTGCCCTTACATATCTTGCATCAGAGGGAAAGAGTCCTTTGGCCATTCAGTTGTTTGCATTTTATCAGCACTTTACATTCAGTTCTTCCCCTTAATCTTTTGTTACATTCAGCCATATCCAGCAGATCCCAAGTTCTGAATAATTTGGGAATGTTACTTGGGACATCACTACCCAACAGAAATTGTCTGATTTCAAATAACATTTTCTGTGTGTGTTTTCCCTGAAATTTTTGGCCAACGTGGAAAAGAAATCAAGGTACAATTATACTCCTAATTACCTGTGCCTGACTCCAAATAAAACAGGGAACTATTAAAAACCTTCCTGGGGATTAGATGGTATTAAACAGAAGATAATTAGTGCAAAGGTGAGAAGAGGTGATCCCATTTTCCCATTTGCCAGAACTTGGTGGAGAATGGTGCTGAGTTTGAGGAGTGACTCTCAAATACAATAAAATACTATACTGAATTTCAGCAACAACTAATTAACAATTCATTTACAAGTCTTATTGCATTTTTAATAATGATGAAACACAGGCTGTCATATGGAGAGGTACCAAATATAACTACACAGGAACATGCAGGCATAGAAATCAAATCAGCTTTGATTTGAGTGGTTTTTCTGACAAGACTGAGGAAGATAGAGTTTCTAAAATAATAGAAAATAGAAGAAAAAACAGCAAGAGAAGAAAGAAACTGTCAGGGTAAACAGATACTACTTTAGATTAAGTTTTGCTCTACTAAACCTTATCTGTCTACAGGCTTGTTCTTTTTTTTGTTGTAGTTTTGGGCTTTAGTTTGGATTTGTTCTAACAGGAAATGTGGTATGTTATAACTTGGTTTTTAAGATGCTTTTAAAAATAGTTTTAAAGTGATTGAGGACACTGCTGTAGGTTTATATTTTAGGTGAATCCAGTTTCCAAAGAGATAAATCTGGGATATTTAAAATCATGTGGTGTTGTGTACAAGAGTTCAATCTGGTTCTAAAATCACTGTGTTAGCCTTTGAGAACTCTAAACCAGCACATCAATAATAATAGCAAAATACAATTTTTTCCTCAGAGTTTTGTACACTTTAGGCAGGCTAACTGCAGTAATTAATATTTGCTCATGTTTTACATTGATTGACCAAAGCTATTTGAGGCTCTCTGTGGTGCTGATGGCAGCTCCAGGTTCTGATGCAGAACATTAAGCAGCTGATCAGCTGGAATGAGAGCCTGGGACCTTCTGTCAGGGAACGAAGGACAAAATTAATTGGGGACACTCTCATCCTTCCAGCTCATACAGAGCTCGGCAGGAAAAAAAATATTGGTTGTTTTTGTTTTGTGGCAAAGTGAATCCCTACCTTCCCTTTCCCTGTGCAGGAGGGACACAGCTCTGGCTTATCCTGGAGTCCTGAACTCTGGAGTATCCTGGAGCTCTGAATACTGCTGGGATTTTAAACTCCAATTTTATATTTCCTTTTGAAACAAATTCATACAACAAGTTTCTCTTCGCTTAAATGAAACACTTCAGTGCCAGGTGTTGCTTTCAGCCATTTTTTAATATTTTACCTGTATATTTGCATGTACAGCAATGTGCATATACAACATACATAGTTTTTTATTATCTCATAGTAAGACTTATTCAATTTTCATTAAGAGAACTGTGGATTTGCTGACCTTCCTTATGCTCAGGCGTTGCTTTCCTTAGTTGTTCACTCTGCCAGAAACTTCCTAACACAACGAAAGAGAAGAAGCTGTCAATAGGTCAGCTTTAAATTGTATGCTATTTTGCAAATATCTGTGTAGGCAATTTTTGCTTTTGAAAAAGAAATTAAAAATCCATACAGCAATACAGCTGAAGTTGATAACTCCTGACTTAAAAAAGAAAAAGGTGCTGGCTGAGGGTGAAGGTAGATCAAGGAAGCTCAGGCCAATAATCTGCACATGGACTTCAATCTAGAAGGCACAACTTACTTTCCCAAAATATCCCATTTACCCAGTTAGAGTTTTTAAGGAGAGAAATAACATTGAGTTTTGTATTATATATTTCTGTAACAAAATATTTATTTTTATACTGCCTACTTTTAAATTCGGATTCCTGTTTCTGTTCTTCTAAATATCGTTTATTTTACAAGAGAAGCTCACATAATGATCTTGGTTTCATCTTTGAAGCCATCTAATGAAACATGATATTTTATCACCTATTCTCTTTTTTTCCAGAGCTGCTGCTTTGCTTTATCAGAAATCAGCAAGCAGTAGGACTTGGAATGCACTCAGGAAAACTTCTAGTGATCATAACAAAAAGCAGGAGATCAATGGGCAGTTGTAAAGACTGCCTTCGAAGGAGCAATGGGTGTGCAAAGTGAGCCTGTAAAAGCTGAGCTCAGACCTCGGGGGTTTAAATGAAACAAGAGAAATCCCTTCCCCTGATTAGCAGAGGGGTCTGTGCTAAGGAGGCACTGCCTCACAAAGAGATCTGCAAGAATTTTTCTTTGGGAAGTGACAAACAGATCTTGCTGCTGCTCCTCAAGAGATGTTCAAGGCAATGTCTTGGAATTAGAGCAGAACAGCCCCCAGAAAATAAAGTTCAGAGAGGGATTGTGATCAGAAGTTATTCTGATTAGGAATGAATGTGGGATCTGGATTTAGGTTTTCCATAAGACACCAATAGTGACACCACATCTAAGAAGTTACCTCTTCTGTATTCTTTTAAAAGAGCATTGTGACAGATTTTCAGGAAACTTTTTGCTAATTATAGAGCACTAATTGTCTTTGGATAAGGCAAAAACCAAGATTTGAATACAGAACTCGGAATAGGGATGGATGTGTCCTAGCAGTTGGTACAATACAGTTGTTTATGATACAAATTAATGCAAAAGAAAGAATAACTTAGTGGGCAATAAAGGCAGAAAATGCTGAACTTCCTGAAGGTCTCATTGTCTGTTTGATATAACACTCTTCATCACAAAAGTCTATTCCTGGAGTAAGCTTTTTGTTTTTTGCTATCTGTCATCAAATTATTATAATTTTGTAAAATTGTAGTCTCAGTCTCACCACCATTATTTGAACTCACTTTGATAGAAATGCACAAATGTTACAACTTTCTTAAATCCAGTGAGTCTGTTGATGTGTTTAGGAGATTCAAGGGAGGATGGGTAGAGGAGAAAAAGGGATTTGTGCACAGAGAAACATTCTGGTTTGGGTCAAAGGGGCCCCATTTCTCCCAGTGCTGTGATCTAAAACTTGCATTTAATTCAGGGAAACATTGTCAGTCTAAAAGTTAAAAAAGACAATTATTTCTCAATTATTTCTGCAATCTGTTAAATTTCTCTTGCAGATTTGCATCAGTATTTTAATATTTTACTTATCTACAGACTTCTCACTTACATCTTTTAGTGAACAGCATGCAACTCTTGGCATCATTCATTTCTTTACTTAGTTTTGCCTGCTGTTCCAGAACTTTATGTTCAACTGGATTGTAAATGTAGCTGAGATAGAAATGCTGAAAACATTTTAGTTCAAAAGAACAGCTCTGCAGTCTGATTATTTAAAAATCTCCCCAGTCTCCTAAGTTTCAAGAACATATGGCAATTCACCCATGATTATTTTTGCTAAAAATGATTTCAATTTAATGAGTCAATGAAATTAAAGATTTCTTTTTCTGGCAGCTGGCTCTCTCAAAATTCAAGGTCAATGCACAGTGTTGACATAATTGCACAGCCAGTCTGTCCATGTTCTACAGGTGTCAGTCACATTGAAAATAAACACTAATTACAAATTTTAATGTGTAGCAGAAGTCATATTCAAAAGCAAAATCAGTGGAAACAATGACAAGCTTATTCAAAGTCACTTTTGGGATATCAAGTCCTCCTACTTTGAGGGAAAAAAAGCACATTTTCCTTATCATTACTGTGTGCATCTATTTGAATGTTGTGCTGTATCTTTTTGTTCATTAATTGCTTGACATCATTAAGACTTAAGTGATTCCTAATGATTCATAACTGAGCTTTCAGCTGGAATACATCAGCAACAAGATTCAGAACTCAAATCCCAAACCCTCCAAATAGCATTTAATTTGATAAATCCAGGGGTTATAGTGTGAAAGGAAAACTCTAATAGCTCTAATACAATCAAAAGAAGGGAAAGAACCTAATACAGAGAAATGAGAAAACCGAGAGATTCAAACTTTACTTAGTTTAGAGTCTAAAGGTCAGAAAAATGGTGTGATTTCTGGAGCTGATGTGCTGCCAAGTGCCTGAGAGGAAAAAAAAAAAATCCCTAAGCAACCCAAACCCTGAGATTAAAGAAAAAAATATATTTAAAAAAAATCCAGCAGTCCTGAAGGATGGAACAGTGTTGCCCTGAGGTAGCTCTGCCACACTCAGAAGGAATTGATGGCATAAAAATGTCCTTGTAGTGCAAGCCAGCTCTGTTATGTGCCATATCCCTCTAATCACATCAACAGGGCTGAACTCTGCAGCAGCAGAAATTGAGGGCAAGAACAGAGTGTGAAATTAAAGCCAGGGGCAAAACTCTGGGCTGGTCTGGATTTCACTCACCTGCATCTAGGAGATATCCCTAATGAGAGAGAGGAATGTGCTGCTCTCTGTGCCCCTCCCCAGGAAGGTTTTGATGGATGAAATACTCAGTAGGAGGCACCTACACAAAATCCTGGGCAGCACCAACAGCTGGGTTCTCTCCTGGGCTGGTTTCAGTCACACACAATCATCCCTCAGAAAAAACCATTGGGCTGGACTGCAGTGCACCTGCTGGCCTTTATGTATAGTGACACATAAATCCTTGCAAACACACAAGCCTCGAAATTAAAACAAAAGAGAGTGATCTGGAGCCAATAAAAACAAAGAAGAGTCTAAAATTGAAAAGAGCTTTTCCTACAATATTTCTTCTAGAAAAGAAATTGTTTTTTTTTTCCTCAGATGGTGAGATGGTTTTGTTTGTAAATAAGTTGTCATTTTCAACTAGGAAAACATAAATACAGAATTTAATTGTAACAGCTGTCATTCTCATCTGATATTCATTCTGCTCTCTACTATAGCTGTCTGTGTTTAGCTAACATGTTTCTCTTTCGTACATTCAGCATGTATAATGTCAGAAAGGATTGATGAATATAATTTTCACATCTGTTATTGGGGAAAAAGGTTTTGTTTTTTTTTTATTTTGGAGGCTAGAGTATCTCAGCTCTTTGAGTGCAGGGGGAGAGTTTATTCTTTATTCTCATATTTGAAGTCCAAGATATCGACTATTATGTTTTTAATCTTAAAGCTGCAGAGTGGTTGGACTGAGATTAGAATTTGGCTCCACAATATTCTTTGCTGACAAATGGAGTATATTAAACATTGGAACATTATTTAATTAATTGGCCTTCGTGGCTCTTTCCATAATTAAAGTTCTGAGCCTTTGTAATAAATAGATAATGCACAGTGAGGACCTGGTATTGAATTTGGCTCCAGTTTCCAAAGTACTTCAATGTTTTGTATTTTTTGTTTTTTTTCTTTTTTTAACTATGTAATCTAATGTATATTTTATTAATATAGGCTATATTTGAAAACTGGGCTTTTCAAAGGAATGATATGCTGTGTTGAGCTTCAGAGGTACTTAGAGGTCTCAGATAAATTGTGAATTATCTCTGTAGTAGCACATTGAGCCTTTCCCTTGCAGACAGTCTTTGATCCCAGTCACTGTTTGTTGGGTGGTTTTTTTAACACCACATAACCATCTGAACTTTCAGAGTCCTACAATCTAATAAGTACTAAGTTCTCTAGTTAAAGTTTTGTTGGGAAAGAGATTCCATTACAAGTTGCAGCCTTTTCATATTTGTATGAGTTATATTCCTTTAGCTATTGCACCATGGTTTATATTTTGATGAGGAGGCCTGGGATAACATTTGTATTGGCAAAATTCCCTGCTTTGCTATCTCTGTCAAAACTGGAGAGGTTTCACAATTAAAGACTTTTTGGGTTTAGGCAGAAGGTATTATCTTTTGCTAGACCACTGCAATGACTTATATTCTAAGTACAGCCATAACTGGAACTATCCCCAAAGCCTGGGTCCTGTTGTTTCTGGTGGGGTTTTGTGTGGTTTTTAGTTTTTTTTGGTTTTTTTATAATGTTTATGACTCACCTTTCTGGGTTCAAGATACCTCGATGTGTGTGGTGTTCCCAAAATATCCATTTGACTCCTAGACAATGTCTTTCCTAAGATTTCTTAATGTGATGTGGATTCAGAGCACTGAGCCTGGCAGAGTTCCTGGAGTGTTTTTGGGCAGCACTCAGCCACAGGGTGGTGATTCCTGGGATGTGCATGGTCAGGGGATGGATTTTGATCCTAATGGGGGCCCCTTCCAGCTTAGGGGATTCTGTGAAATTATCTTGTGGTTCTGGATGCTGTAGCAGGAGTGGCCTCACCTGGTTTCTGGTGTGCTGCAAGGAGTTTTATATATATATGTATATGTTTATACACATATACACACACTTATATAAGTGTTTGTACAGCCAAGTGATGCAGGGCCCTTGGCTTTGCCCGTGCTGGTGACAGCAATTCTTGCTGCTCTGTGCCTGGTTGTCTCCAGAGAGATATTGAGTGCAGGCTCCCACGTTTGCAGAGTGATTGATCAGAGGATTAGGATCAGTACTGAGTGAATCAGTTTGGTGAAATATGCACAGATGGCATCACAGGTCTGACCTTCACCTTAATCTACCTGGAGCATCCACTGCCCTCGTACAAGATTTGCAAATGCCATCATTGGGGTTATGAAAGACCAATTCCTTATTCTTACCCAGGCAGGGTTAAGCAGACTTTATTCCCTCATTAAAAAAACCCTCCTAGTAAAAAAGGGAAGAGTAATTAAATATAGAGAGCAGGTTTCATAAATCTCTTTTCTTTAGAAAGTGCAAACTTTATTTATTAGGAATTCAGTTCTCTGTTCTCTGTTCCATACGTGCACCCAGCAGGAGTCTGTACCACATCAGGGGTTGGAGTGTAATTTTGTATTGCAGAGTAATTTAAGCAGGGACACAGAATTTGGTAGTTTCACACTTACAAAGGCAGCTAACAGCCTTGCAAAAGAAGCTCATTGGCAAAACAATTGATTTCTAACTTCTGGAGCAGAGAACCTTTGCTGCCTAGATCATGTACAATAAAGCTGACATCTGAGGGTAGAGCAAAAATATGCTCAGCTTTCCTAATCCCTTGGAGGCTTGTGAAATTACTGTCTGAAAACTATAATGAGAATGAGATAATTTGTGACATTTCCCTCTGCTGTTAGAAGGTATTGATTTTATGACATTTTCATTTCTTATTATGTATTACGAGCATAAGACATCTGAATGTTAATATCAGATGCACAGAATAAACAAGGATGGTGCCAGGTAGCACTTTATTTATTTCAATTATTTTTCAGTTTTATGCTGTAGCTATTTTACCAAATCCCTGCAGGCTGTTAGCAGATAAACAATCATTCCTAAACTCTGAGAATTCAGAATTAGAGGAGGCAGCCCATACATAAACTTATTTCTTCCATGAAGTCTACAAGCCAAGTAAGATAACTTATCATCACCATGCTGAGTTTTGACCTCCCCTGCTTTATGTAAGATATTCAATTTTTCAGCCACATTGTCTGTCTAATTTAGACTGTTAATGCCTTGGGGTTGTTGTCATCTTCCTCCTCACATAGGAGAGACCTGCTGAAAATACTAATGCACTCACAATGGATCCAGCAGTGTCACTTGTATTCAGCCCTGCTGCATCGTATTGTCAGGGCTTTGTGAAGGGTAAATCCCCTCTCCTAGTGGTAAAACCAGCAGGGCAAGGATATGCAGAAGTTATCAGGACTTTATTGGAATTCTTCAAGCTTTGTTTGACCTCTTAACTGTAGAATAATGCAGTTCTGTGAGCTTTGCTCACAGTCTGGGATCACTGAAAACAGATATTTTGGGTTTCTGGAGAGGTCTCAGTGTGGCTCCCCTCTGTTTTTAGCATATTCATCTGTCCATCATGTCACAGTGATGAGTTATGCCCAAGGAGTGACTGAGCAAGGTGTGCAGATCAAGGAGCTCTGGCAAAATCCTTGGGAGTTTGAAGGGAGTTTTGCCAAAAGAGAGGCAGAGAACAAATTAAATTCCCCCAGAGAAATGCACTGTCCAGACTCATGGCAGTGCAGTTGTGCTCTGAGCAAATGCACGGCAGTAGGATGCTCACCATACCCAAGGTGCTGCAGAATCCCGGTTTTGTGCCAGCAATCTGCACATTTCTAAAATCTAATTCACATTTCTAATATCTGTGTTTGAGCTCCATCAGCTTGGATGGAGCTCTGAGCACCCTGCTCTGGTGGAAGGTGTCCCTGCCCACAGCACTGTGGCCTTTGGGCACTCGTTGTGCCCTTGGCAAAGAAGGAACCTGCCCAGGGCTCCCACTTGGCACATCCATCTCAGCATCCTGGGGACATGAGCAGTGTCAGGGGAAATAGATTTTCTCCTTGGCCATCTGCATTTAAATTGATACATTATATGAAAGAGCACAAGCCAACCCAGGAAACAATAAAATTCTCTTATAGTTGATGTGGATAGAATGGATTTTAAGGACTTATTTATTTGTAGTTGCAGTTTGGTTTGGTTGGGGTTCTTTAAGTTTGCTGGAGGGGAATTCATAGGAAATGAATAATATTGTACAAAAAAAAAAGAACTGAGGAGTAAAGAAAAAGAAATGGCTATTTTTATGCCTTGTGAAGTTGACTAAGTGATAGATATTGTACATGAACTATATTTAAATCAAATTTATAGAGAGCTTTCTCACAGAACAGGGTAGTGAAGAGAAGGGAAAACAATATAATAATAAGGTCAGAGCATGAGAGAATAACTGAATTGTCCAGAAAATAAAGCCACACAGGGATCTCAAAAACTGGGATATCAAAACTATTCAAAATATCATTCACAAAGTATCAGTCCCTTGTGGGGACTTTAAATGGTCCAGCCTTACTTTGTCTGAAATTCAGCTTTTATAAAGAAAATACTAGAAACAGGGAAAAACTTTCCTTGGATCCTTTAACAATAAGGTCTGAAAATACAATGTTATTGAAATTCTTTTTATGTGTACTTCAGAAACAAAATCATTTTGGGTTTCTTTAAAGAGAAGGATTGTGTAGATTTTATTGGTCTTATGCAGTGTAATAATATTTATATCATAATTTTCTGGTTTGTAACAATATCTTTGTAAATATTCAGTTCTCTTTCAATATAAATACTTCTATTTCTGGGGGTCACAATTTGATCTGAGAGCAAATTACTTTAAGCAGCAGGGAGCCGAGCCATAGATACGTATTCAGATTTGGACCCAGCTCCTAAAGTGGAATATTTAAATGTTCAGAGAGAGTTTTCATGTTGTCATGGAGCTGGAGATCAAAAACCATCAAACACACACAAATTCCACATTGCACTTTCAGAAGGAGACACCAAGAGAGAAAAAGAAGGAAAGAGAAAGAAAAAGAAGAAATAATGTTTATGTGCATTTCTTAGCTGGAATTTCTCTCTAATACCACAGTGCTCTGTTTGAGCTTGTCTTGCACACGCTCAGCAAGGAATATTTGATTTTTATAATTTTAGTCTAATGTTGTTTTCTTCTCACATGGGAAATGCAAATATTCACTCTTTGGGCTGGGCCCAACCCTTCTGTGTTCAAGGAGTTTGCCTGCACATCCCTCTGGATTCTCTCCACAGACCTTTGCAGAAATCTCAAAGAATTGCTGAGAGTCACATTAGGAAAAGTTACCAGGGGTGGGGAGGGGTGAGGGAAGAACAGCAGATGAGTTAGTTATCATTCCAGTGGATAAAAACCTAATGGGAATCCCTAGTCCTTGGCCAGTGGGAAATCCACAGAGGAAACTTGCAGCTGCCTGGTGATGGGAAAAACATTGATTAATTAATGCCCTTTTGCATAAATTGATATTGCAGCAATCCAAACATCAATCATTTATATCTCCCTTCTATGATCTCTTACTGTATCAGATCCATGTGCAGATATATTCCCATGGATAGTGGGAAGCACAGGAACTTCTGCCATAACTCTACTGGAAAATCCCCATATGCCCCCAAAATGTATCCAGAGTAATTTCCACTCTTTAAAGATATTTAGTTCTGTGTGTTTGGCTCCTGGTAGGAATTACCAGGAGTGTCCCAGAGAATCCCTCTTTAGTGGGAGGCTGATTGACCAGGTCTCTTTCTACTTATTGTGAGACTCTAATGTGGAATTAAAAAATTTCAAATGCAGAGATATAAAGGAAAACTCAAACAAATGGAAAGCAGTGCTTAATATAGGATAAACTCCAAATTCAGAGATATTACCAAATTAACTAATACTGCTAAAGCGTTATTGCTATTCCTCTCATCATGAAGGAATGGAAGTAAATCCTGCAAAAGGAGCAGCCTGGGATCTCTGAGTATGGGTCTCAAACTCAGAGGTGGCAAAGAGGAAGCAAATATAAAGGATTTATGAAAATAACACCTATTGGGAGCATCAGTGTGTCAAAGTAGAACAAGAGAATGGTTTCCTCCAATGGTAATAGGAAAAAAGTTTGCCTAAAAAAGTGTGAGAGAAAAGCACCATGAGGTAAAAGAGTGGATTTGGAAATTATTTACCCCTTTAGATGATTTCAGTAAACCAGCCCTTTTAGCTTGGTCTGTTGTGGGTAACTGAAGCTAAATGTTTTGTGCAGGAAATGAAAATAGATTGATTAAATACATTCTGATCCTCCCTCCATGCAGCCTGTACATCTCTGTGACATCCTGTGATGGAGAGTTGTTACTATGCCCAGGTAATAGATGGGAAATTGTTTCAGGCCCTGGTGCTACTGGTGTCTGATTCTGATCCAGTTTAGCAACCACAGAAATTGCTGCTGAGAATCATCTGCAGCTCACCCATTCCCTGAGCTGCTCGCTGGATTTGAAGGATTTGTGTGCTCCAGCAAGGCATAAGTCATAAAGGAGTTATTTGTAAAGAACTGCTGCAGATGAGGTTTATTTCTCTAACTCCTCCATGTGGATTATGGCTTGTGGAAACAGGGAGGAGTTATACTGGACTGTTCTGTAAGTCACTGTCTGACATATGGCACAATTCCTTGTTGGAAGCAGATGCTGACAAAGACACTGCCAGTTGTGTGCTTACATCACAGGCAGGGCATAATTACTCACTTTAATCTACTTTCACTTTATTTTGACAATTAGGAAGTTGAACAAGAGAAGGCTGTGGAGGAATTGTGGCTTTACTGCTTTAGAGTTGAGTGTTGAGGAGTGTGTGCTTCTCTCCTCACACCTCTCCCGAGTTCAATTTAAACTGAACTGGCACTGAGCTAACGGGTTTGCTGGAGGTTTTCATCACAGATGTGCTTAAGTGTCTGCTGTAAATGGAAGTAGGTTAAATGTATTAGAAATTAAGTAGCTATTTCCTCAGGAGTGTCTGTGTTCCTTCTGCAAAGTTTCATTTCAATAATTTAGAAAATATAGTATTATCGGTTTTGTGCAATATTTATGGTAGTGTGTCATGTGAATGAGGAAAGGAGAGAAAAATCCAAACCCTGAGAATATTATGGAAATTATTCTTTGCAGACATTGTGGTCTTTAGCTTCTATACCAAACTCTATTTGCATGACCTACTATTATAATAATCAAAGCAAACCCTCCCCAGAGATTTTACATGGTTCAGTGTCTTACTGAGGAAATTGGTAACTGAGAGCTTTCATTGTACACATTTCACATGTTAACGTCCCAAACCCCAGCTCCTAATAAGCCATCCTTTTTATCATGTGATTTTTCTCATTGTGTACTATTAAATACCTTTAATTCCTATTTGTCTTCCTGCTGAAATGAGAAGTTTCCCAGCAACTTCCAGGCTGATTCTCTCCCTCCCCACTGACAGATGCAGTGACTAAATAGAGGAACTTGTTCCTTTTTCTGTGTTGAGGGATATCCTTATCAAACAAACCAGTCCAGCAAAATGAAGTGTACCCTGTCAAAATCTGAGTCTAAACCAGAGACTTCACAGGTTTAGAACTTCCAATTTTTTCCATCTTTTAAGGTGTTATATCACAAGGAATGGAAATATGGCAGTGCTATTACCAAGGAAATCATCCTGGGCTCCAGAACCAGTTTCTGCTGTGAAATATTCAGGTTGAGTTCTAAGCCAGGCAAGAACAGAAGTGAACTTTTGCATGAGTTGCACTTGGGCTATGTAATATTTTTCTGCAAATATTTAAATTATCTGAATTTTTACTTCATCTAAATACAAAATTCCTTCACTTTTGTTCTTGTTTGCAGAATCAAAAAAAAAAAAACCAAAAAAAAACCCGAAAACCCAAACCAGCTATTTTAATATATTCTCCTTTACTTTAAACGGGTGGCAGAAAAAGAGCAGAGAAAGCCAAGCTTCCTCCTGGATGATAACAATGTGCAGTGCAAATACTGTCAGATTTAGAGGTCAAGTGTTTAAAGTGCTGTGCCCTGTGGGAAAATATGCTTGGTGGTGTTGGTAGGTGGAAGTAATTTGTTTGAGCTGGAATGTGGCCACAGTGGTATAAATCAAAGATAACCTGGTAGACCATAAACACCCTTTTGTAACTGTGGAGTGTATTTTTAATTTGACACTGGTGTGCTGTGAATAGGCAGCTTAATTTCCTTTTGGGTGTTCCCACAGGTAAGAGGGGAAAATGTGGGATTAAATGTTTCTTTCTCTGCTTAGGAAAATAAACTTGTTTATCCACAACAAAGCTGTATATGGAAATATAGGAACCACAATACTTTCAGGTTTTCAACTCGTCACTATATTCTTAAGCGTAGCTGCATTGTCTCAGAACAGTTTGTACTGTTTATTATTTATTCATTTAATACCCCAGATGAATTGGGGGCTAGATGAGAGCAGCCTCTTTGCTTTGGGTCTAGTGGAGAAAAAAATCAGGCAAGCAATTAGTCACAGCCACTTTTTTTTTTATTATTCTGCTTGATTTTTGCTGCAAGAGGAGCAGTAATTGTCCATACAGAGATTCTTTTTTGACTGAAGGCTGCTCTTGGTGTGAGGTCAGCCTGCAGCTGCTTTTAACAAATTATAGTTAATAAGTCAACTTAAACAAGATTCACAGTCATAAAACCAGTCAGCTGAACAATTGTTTTCTGGTGTACACACTTTCTTGGTTCTCTAAGTGCTTAAATACTTTTTCAAAAGAACTTTTATAAACAAAATTTTACTTTAACAAATTGTTATTTATGTTAATAGGCTTTAAAATAAATCTGTTTATTTGATTTGGGTGTGAAACGACTTTTGAATAAGATATGTTTTATTGATTTCATAAAATGTGTTTAGTTTTGGTTCTATGAGGCAAAATACTTTAGTCATCAATAGAAGATTGATAATTGGCTGATAAAGAACAGCTTCTGATTATGTTCACATGTTTCACAATCGTCATAATGAAATTTAACTCACTAAAGGCCAAATCCTCTGGAAAGGGCAATAAATAATTAATTAGCCACAGATCTGAACATTTCAGGAAGTCTAAGTTTCTGATACTGCCACAGACCTGAAAAGAAGGAAAGAGTGGAGGAACTAGAATTCTTTGACAAGTTTGGAGGATCCTTTGACTAATTTATAATGGCTTATTTGGCAAGATTCTTTATGATTTTTAAAAAGCTTGAAATTCCTTTTAGGTGTCTGGAATGCAGAGTGATTCACAAAGGAAAAAACTGAGGTTCCATTAGAGTGTGACGCAGGGAGAAGTGCTTGTTTCCAAAACAATGTGCAAAGCCTTGGATTGTCTTGGCCTTCTGAAATTCCAGGCTCATCCAATAACCCCATCTTCTTTAAAATGCTG
Organism: Rhabdornis inornatus; assembly: GCA_013397075.1. Taxonomy (NCBI): domain Eukaryota; kingdom Metazoa; phylum Chordata; class Aves; order Passeriformes; family Rhabdornithidae; genus Rhabdornis; species Rhabdornis inornatus. The sequence continues at coordinate 1,491,979 of VWZS01001110.1, read as the reverse complement.
TGACATTGCTGAAGTACCTGAAATATCAGATATTTTTAGCTGCTCAGAATTATGGCATCTTAGATCAAAGACTGTTGGATGGCCTTAACAACCTGATTTTTTTAAAATTTATTTTTCACCTTTCCTCTAATCCTTAGGATTTGTCTTCAGAGGTGCTGCCAGCAGCTGGAGGGGAGCCAGCTCTTGTTCAGGAGCCTTGGGGCAGAATTTGTGTGTCCAAAACCTGGGAATTTGTGTGTCCACATCCTGGCTCAGGTAAGGCAGAGGTGTCTCTGCTCATTTCTCTGTTGCTTATTCTGGCACACAAAGAGCTTGAATTGCTTTTGAAAGTGAACCCCTCCAAAAGTGATGCCACCCAAGGCATAAATGAAGGACTTTTGGAAATGAGGCTTGGTGGTTTTTTTTCTGAAAGCAATGTTTTTCCTGGAATTTCAGGTGTGCTGCTTTATCAAACAACAAAAAAATCTAAATATTTTGTAACAGTGCTTTACAAATATTTTAGAGATGCTGTGGAAAACGCAGGTTTTACTGTGGTGCTGTTGTCAGAGGAATGGGTTTGCCCAGTGTGTTCAGTCCAAGGTGGATGGAGAGTTTGGATTTTGGTTGTGTGGACAGAAATTCTGTCCTGCTGGTGAAAAGACAGAGTTTGTTTTTTTCCCAAGTATTCAGAGTAGCAGAGTTGTCTTGTGGCAGTGATGAGTTTAATGAAGTCTGATGTTGTATTTATGGTGTTAAGTTAGAAATGTAAAGTACAAAGGGCTGTGTGAAAAGAAAATAATCCCTGAATAATGTAACTGGCTGAATTGAGAAGACCAATTTCTGGATTTATTCTTAATTTCTATTATATTTCAGTTTACATTCTTCAGAATAAATTAGGATAGGGTTCCTAAGTGTGATAAATTTGGAAAAGAAATTTACTTGGGTGTGGTGTGAGGCTTTGGGGATTTGACAGAATTCTTTCTTTTGGACCTTGAAAATTGTTTCCAATTGCTCTTTGAGAAACTAGAAATTATGGCTGTACAGGAAAAAGTGTGACTGTGGAGGTGAGAGAATAGAAATAATATTGTCATATAGATAGAGATCTTTAGATTTGATTAAGAAATGAGCAATGGGGGGAATTACTTTATTGAATTAAAGTCAAAAATTGGTTCACTAATGAAACTTATTCTAACTTCAAATACATCCATATTTTGAGCTGTCTAGTTTTTGATGGCATAATTTTCCTTCAAGTACTGATGACTTCCGAATCTAGATTATGACTGGAACAAGCTTGTTAAGGGAAATAATATTGTTCAACAATGATATAACAATAATAATAAATTAGATATTAAATAGCCTGTACTTCTAGTGTAGGTCAAATGAGGAAGAATATTTGTACATGTTATTTAGGTGAAGAAAGGAAAGAAAATGAACTTTAAATCAGAATTGGTTGCTCCTTCTGTCAGTGACTTGCCAATACATCTGGAACAGTGTACTGTTAAATACATATAAATACATTTATATTTATATATAAAGTTATAGAAATGAGAATGAAACCACTTATAAGTGGAGTCATCCTTTAAGCAGACGAACAATAAAGAGACAGAGAGAAAATTAACTAGAAGAAAATAATTTCCTACATAAAAGACAATATCCTGTACCTTTTTTGTACCAAATCAAATGCTTTCAAGAAATGAGCACAAAATGAAATATTCTAGTAGCAAGATGTCGATCTTCACTGATAATTAGTTTTTAATTTGAAATGATATCTCAGATTTTCATCATAATTGTTTGCCTAGCGCAAGCTTATGAAGGTGGTGGAAAGTATCAGTGAGAAAGGTATCAAAATATCCTCCTTTCTTCAATAAAAACTAATTTTAGTTAAGTTACTTGCAGGTCTTTAACTTCAGAGAGAATGGTGAATGATGATTTTCTTTGAAAAAGAGACCACTTTTAAGTCCTTAAAATTTTCTTCTGAAATCAGATCCATGTAGGAAGAGTCATATCAACACCAAATTTCATTATGCAACTAGAGCAGAAAATCACATAAAAGGATCATTATCATTAAGTAAGAATGGCTTGGCAAAAAATTTCACTCTGATAATCACAGAACTGGGTCAATTGTGTCTTGTAGATTTGTTGATTTCCTTTACTCCTTCTGGTCCCAAAGAGAAAAAAGGAAAAAAATGTTGTTTGCTGTTTAATACAATCCACTTTGACTGTCAGTAGGGAAAGTCCATGCCATGTGAAAACAAACAGCTCTAAATCAAAAAACAAAACATAAATTATATTCTCTTTGGAGATGTCTAAATAATGCCCTCCTGGTTCCATAAAATGAGGAGCTTTTGACTTCTCTGTTTGCAAGTTATTAAAGTATTTGCCTCTTGTTTGAAATGTGGAGGTGCATAATGGGGAGGGCCAGATATTGTTTTAGGAATATTTACTATTGATTAAAACAAAGTAGTGTGGGATCCCTCACTGTGTCCCTTCAGATAAGATCACATCATCTGTTTTTATAAGTCTCTTCATAAATATCTGCATATATAGCACATACAGCTTTGTGTGTCTATAAATACACACCATAGAAATAGTACAGTTTTCTAATCTCATTCTTTCTTGCTGATGTATTTATCACTTCTCACCTTCCCCATGATACTGCAGAAATTTGCATATTCTAACTAATAGTGGAATGTAGAACAATCAGTTGAGAATTCTGTTTCACATTCTGCAGAATTAATCTAATTCCTTCTGCAAGCACCATGTCCTGCATCACTGCAGCAGTTTCTGGCTTGCCATGGAAGTCCACATTTTGTTTTCAATCTGCACCGTGGTAATTTTCCTTGCTCTGGTTCAGTTTTAAGATAGAGTGGCTAAAAACTCTGTTTACCTTCCTGCACATAACCTGAGCACTTATCAGGGTTATTGCACATGAAAATACGTTGTGTGTGTGCTGGGGAGTGGAAGTTTCTTCTGTAATAGGAACAGAAGAGAATGAACTCATTGAAGCTACCAAGAAGGAAACGTTTTGGTTGCTGGGCCTTTTTTATCAGCAGTAATCTGTCATCTAGGCCTGTTCCAGAATTCATGGGGTGTTTAAAGCTCTGGCTCTGGGGGTGCCTTCAGCCACAGACAGGCAGGAGCACCAGAACTGGCTTTGTGATTCTATTTGATATTTTTCTTCATGGTTGTGCTCTGCCCATGTGTATCCCCTGAACTCCTCATCTTGCTGACTGCTTCTCTGCTGATGGATGGCTGCAACCTGTCATCAGTGTGCTGTGAGAAGCTATTTTAGTGTTATATATCATTGGGGACCCTTCTCTCAAGACAGGTTACTATTATATATCATTAAAATGATGGCCAGTAGGAACAGGCATCCCAGAGAGGGAATCTTAGGATTTTATGTGGGGAAAAAAGTCCTAGTTTACAGGTGAGTTGGGACAGAAAAATACAATAGTTGGGAGTTGTAATATAAATAATATGAAAAATAACTGCTATTTTTTAATATAAATTGCATCTAAAAGGAGTGTCTAGATCATAAAACCAAGCTTCTGCACAGCAAAAAAAGTCTGTAACTGAGTTTTTTATGCATAAGACCTACTGTGCTGTAACTCACTGAATTATGGTAGGTATGGCCAGAATGTGCTGAGCCAAGCCTAAGAATAATTTGGAAATGAAAGGGCACTGTAGAATTTTTCAGAGTCTAAATAACTACAGGACTCCCATTATGAATCTGCCTATGATGTTACATTTTAGCTGCACAACTTCCCCAGTGTCTCAGGAATAAACAATTTAAATGATGACAATCTTGTTGAGTACTGAGAGGAAGCTGTGGCTTCTGCTCATCAGAGTTCCCAGACATATGGAAAATGTAAGGAGCTGTGCACACACGTACAATTCCCATGGAAGTTGCCAGGAATTAGCTGGAGTTACCCAGGAACAGAGTTGGACATGGTGTGTTTGCTGTGACCTTGTTACTACAACATTCTCTCAGCTTTTCCTGCCAGTGAGGATTTTGTAATTACAGAACCACCATCACCTTTCTAATGCAAACACATCTCCTGCTGTGTATCCAAAAAACGAGTTAAACCTCCAAAATGATGGAAGTGAGGAGTATCCATGGATATGGCTGCAGATGTGGAGTGGATGAGTCTCTCCCCACAGCACTGATGATGTGCTGCAGTGGGTGAGGCTGCTGGAAGATCCTGTCCTCTCCTGCTCCCCTTTTCCCCTGTATTTGCAGCAGAAATATTTACCTACAAACCAAATGGGTAAAAACCAAGACAGCAACACTATTTCTGTCCATGGAAATTGCTGGTTTATATCTACAGAAAACATTAAGCCTCATTGCTTTCCTAGTATCTCTATTAGAATTAGATATTGGTAGATCTCCTGCATCCTTAGTGTTCTGTGATTCTAAAGTGCATAATGCAAGCATTAAAAAACTGAGATTTCTTTTGTTTTGCTTCTGTACATGCTCTTGAGATGATGGTGATGATGGCCTTTTAAATCGAAAGCCAAATAAACATTTGTGTCCTTACATAATGATGCTGAAAGTGTTTCAAGTAGAAGAGTTTAGATTCTCAGATTAATTTTAGATTTTTTTTCAGCTGTTTCATGTTGTTTTTTTCTTAATTCAGTTTTACACATTGCTCAAATATTCACATTATTGCTTAAAATAATCCAAACCACACAACTAAATCTTGGGGCTTTTTGTAATACTCCTTTCACTTGTGGGATTCATTTGCTGTAGGGCAGCTGATCTTGACTTACAGAACTCGTGGTAAGATTACAAGGGGAAAAACTTGCCAAGGTAAAGGAACAACAAGAAGAAAAGTTGTGATATTTTTAAGTAGTTATCAAAATATTCAAATATTTAATAAAATATCTCTGTATCCCATCTCTGAAGAGTGTTAGCTATGGGTACAAAAATACTATTTTTTCTGGATATGAATGCTGAGTTTTAAACAGTTTATAGACTTTGGAGAAATATATACAGGAGAAAGGGGATGGCAGAAAATCCTGCTCAGGGTGGCATCTGCTCTGGTTTTGTGAGCATGTTCTCATAATATGGTGTGTCAACACCATCTGTTGAGCAGGGACTGAGTGAGTCTGGCCTGTGCTGTCTCCACATCAAATTCAAATTTTTGCCTCCACATCAAACCCAAATTGTTTCCAGCAGTGTTGGAAGGACGAGAGCTTGGCCAGGGGGTCCCAGGACTGGCTGCAATTATTTCTGTTGATGGTCTTAGTGTTAATTAAAGGTTAATATATCACATCTTCATATGTAAGAATCAAGTTGGGTCAACCCCAGATTTTAAGAGTTACAGGTTTTAGAAGAATTCTATTTATTCTGCACACGTGTTCTGTGTCTATAATACACAGATAAGGTACTTATTGCTTATCAGTTTTTGATACATTTACAAATTTGTCATTTCTAGCTTAGAGACACATTTCTTCTTTTTGTGACTGAGGCAACCTGGAGCTTGTGCAGTAATCTTCACATTAATATTGATCTGAATTACCCTAGAAAGGATATTTTCATTGTGAATAAGATTATAGTGTTTACTAAAATATAATATTGCCTGTGCCATTTTCACTTTGCCCAGAGATTGCCTCGCCTGGTGAAATTAAAAAGTTACTTTTATCTATCAAAGCCTTTTCCCTGGGGACATACATGTTCTGGATGGAATAAAAGGCAAGGTGAAGAGTTAAACAATAAAAGAATACTGATTGCAGATAAGATGGCATTTACATGTGCTTTACACCAGGCTGACATGAAAGCTTCAATGTCAAAGCTTCATGAGAGTCTGTGAAGTAAAAACTTAGGAAGCACCATGCCTTGCTAATGCATTTCTTCTTTACATATCTATATGTTATAATTTCACAATCACTGAAGATATAACAATGTTTCAAAATGTGGAGAGATGACCTTGAGTTCCCCCAAAAGAAAGGAATATTTTTACAAGTTTCTGTCAGGTATGACAGAATGAATGACCTTATAAATACTTACAATACTGTGGAGGGTTGGAGACTGTGTAAGTAAAGGAGATTGTCTGGTAGTTTGTACGAGCCTTGAAAATTATTAAATGTAAATTATTATGGGATAAGAGTCCCTTCATTATTATCTACTTTATTTAACATACACTGAACTGTGTGGGTTTTTTTGCTAGATCTAATGTGATGTTTTGCTTTTGAAAGTCATTGATAGTGGCAAAGATAAATATTTTTTGAACAGTAGTTGGCAGCTTGGAAGATGGGTATCTTTAATTTGCTGCTATTTGTGGTGAATATTCTTTGCATTCCACTTGAGTATCTCATGTGTAAGTCTGTCTCACTTCTCCACCTCAAACTTGAGCATTTCCCAGGAGGGTTTCACAAACACTTTATTTTTGCTTATTTCAGGATGAACAGGGATTCTTGCTAATAGCTTCCCCTGTTAGAGCTGCTCTGTTCCTCATAAATGATTAAACACCTTTTTAGCCCTGGCTTAGAACAGAAGCCTGCTTAGACTGTTTAGGAAGTTGAACCTTGAGCACTGGCAATGTGCATGGGTGTGATTCATGGCCCATGTGGAATGTGCAGTAGGAAAACATAATGAATGAAGTCAGCAGTGATATTTGTCACTTCACTGCTGTTGGACTTTTAGTGCATGTGTTCTATGCATTTGTAGCTGTATTTCCTTTTAAATTACGACACATTAAACATCCTCATAGAAATTTGCAGCACCTACCTGACAATAAAAAGCCACGTGGTCCATGCTCTCCATAGGCACGAGTGTTCCAAAGGAGCATAAAGCAGCAATAGCTGAACAGCTGGAGCTCATCTCAGGCTGCCTGCACCCTGAGCATCAGTTTAGGTTTATTCTCATCCTTTTCTGTGTTGTTTGCCATCTGGATTAAAATTGATATTAAACATTTGGATGTAGTCTTCAATCCTCTTACATTTTCTAAACACCATATTACATGACCTATTAATGCCACCACTGAATACAACTACATCTGGATTCAGACAATCTCATTGGCTTTATTTGCCTGTTGCAAGTGCAGTCAGTGTTTGGCCTTTTGGCTGCTGACTTTATAAACCTGTGTCAATTTAGAACTTAGACTCCAGTCAGGATTGAAAAGGCAACAAGTCTCTGAATTTTTTTTAAGTGCTAAGTAAAATATTTTGTAATTACGATATGTTGGATACAGTGGCTCGTCACCTCTGCCTGACTGACATTGTTTAGTAAGTTTGCCAGGAAAACGATAATTTCTGTGGGGTTTAGAGTTAAATGCAGCAGGATTCCTGCCATTCTTGTCTCTCTCTCTTAACACCATGACCATAAAGCAGAGCTGAAGAGCAGTAGAAGTATAGAAGCCAAAAAAAAAACAAAGCTGTGAATGCATTATTTGCACAGCACTGTTGTGCATGTTTGTAGATAAAAAGGCTTCAAGTTTGGTTGGTGTGACCCAGAAGCAGGGGAACAGTGATTTAATTTTCTTAGGAAGGGGAAAGAGTGAGAAAAAGGAAGAAACAGCATCTTTGGGTGGGATTTGGACCAACCTGGTCTGGTAGAAGTGGAAGGTGTCCCTGCCCATCCATGGCAGGGGGTTGAAACAAAATGATCTCTAAGGTTCCTTCTGTGAAACTTCCCTTTAACAGCTATCAGGCAGTTATTAAAATAAGTAGTATAATTTCCTTTAAACTGTTCTAGCAGTTATGGATATTGATCTTTTTCCATGCAACAGCAATGCAATGTGAGTTTGAAGTAAGTAAAAATTAGGATGTTAATGCTGTAATCTTGCTGGAACCTGTGATATTGAAGTCAGGTCACTTTTGAACTCAGTTCAGTGTCTGACAGAGTGGGATATGCTGCTATTGTCAATACCCTACAGTTTGATCCTGGTTTGAAGTACTTTCAGAGATGCACCAGGGTTTATTAATAAAGATTCACTTGTTCTTTTATTGATCAGTGGTACAGATCACACCACCACCATGAATTTACTTGTTAAGCACTAAGCCACCTACATCTAAGCACTGCTTAATGAAAGGACTGTCCTGAGTCACAGATCTGGAGGAAAAAAAAAAAATTAAAAGAGTGAGGGACCAAGGATATAGATAAAACTGCTTGTACCTCCTTACAAGTAGGAGTACTTGGATACTGAAATCCTGAGATTCAGTGTTTGAAGGGAGGGAAAAATCAAGGAGGGACCATGGTTTAGGGGAAAAAGGTTTGGCTGACCTCTGTGCTGTAAAACTGGAATGCATAAATTGTAATGCAGGTGTTTCTCTGAACTCCTTCCTTGACCCCATGTGCATCTCTGACCTTAAAGTCATCTCTACCAGCTTGGTACTAAATAATCTGAGAGAATATCTATGGTGGGGAGTCATAAAAATTGTTTTACACTTAGAGGGGAAGCCAAACTCCTCAGGCTGTGCCCAGCAGCCCTTCAGGGTGTGAGAGGCTCCCAAGGAGTGAAAAGCAGCAAGGCAGAATTTCTTTTTCTGACCTGTACAGCTGCAGCTGTTTGCTGTGGTTTTCTTTACCTGCAGAGTAAATGATGTTTTTTCCCTCTTGGAGGAGATGTCAGAATTGAGCTGTTTGAGTGCTGAGTGCTGTTTATTGTGGGCTCCAGGTCCCAGCTTGCCCACAGGCCATGGCTGCTGCTGGCGCCTCAGCACAGCTCTGCTGCTTTGGAACTCGTACAGCACTCCTGAGCAATTGTAGTTGAAATAGAAAAACGTCCTGAGTTTGAGCTCAAAAGATAAACCAGGAGGTGTTGCCTCACTTTGAGATTTCTGCATATCACAGAGAAAAGTTTTACTGCCTGGCCAATATTGAGGAGACTGCATTGCTAAACAGCTCTTATATTTAGCACAGCAAGTGCCATTATTACTGAAAATACAACCAGTGTAAGGAGAATATTGAGAATCACAGCTTGTGCTTTTCTCACATAAGTTTAGAATAAAACATCAAACTTTCCCAATAATTCTACATCTCACACTGCATCCCAATGCCGTGGCTAGGGCAGTGGAGGGGGGAAGCTGCAGTTAGTGATTTTAATTTCTCTTTTTAATTTAAATGTTGTATCCTGATTTTTTCCTGATGTTGTAAAAAAAAGTAGGTTTTGGAAGAGAAATTTAATTTAATTTGGAAATTTGTAAATACTATTACAAGTATTTTGTGATTAATATTGAAATATCAATCCTGAAAGACGAGGCAGGAATTAGTGTCTCTTGAAGGGCAGACAGCATTTCCACTTGTTGATCTTGTCTGCTTTAAGCCATATCTGTTAATAGAAATTTTTAATAATTTGGGATTTCTAGAAGTGTTGCCCATTTTTAGATGTTTGTGTAGCACTGGAAAGCTTGTCTCACAATGCATTCTGCTAAAACTCCAATCTTTGACCATTACAGGCCAGGAGGTGGTGAGAACATTAATTCTTGAATTTGCACAGACCTACTGAAGCAGGAATTCTTGTGACTGTGTGGTTTTACAGACACCAGATTTACCGGCTTTGCAAATTTAGATTACAGCAGCAGCAGCAATTTTCAGTCAGTGATTCCATGACAATGTCCAGAGAAAATCTAATCACGGTGCAAACAAGGATCCAACACTGCTTGGGGGAGCTGGCAAAGCATCCAGCTAGAGATTTTTGGATCCAATAAGTGCACTGAGGCATAAAAGAAATTGATTTCTTTTTTTTTTTTTGAAGTGCAGCCTCTGATCAAAGGACCCCTGTGACAGAACAGATCCAGCAATTTTTCATGTGTCAATGCTTTGATCTCCAATGAGTAAATGCAATAGAGAATCTGATGACACATCAAAAGTGCAGCTGCTTGGTATCTTGGGCTGCAGGGCTGTGTGGCAGAGATGTGCCAGCCCCTGCTCTGGGGCTCTCTGGCACTTAAGGACAGAACAGAATCACGAGGCTGGAAGAGACCTTTGAGATCACTGCGTCCAACCAGCCCAACATCTCAACTAAGCCATGGCACTGAGTGTCACATCCAGTCTTTTTTTAAACACATCCAGGGATGGTGACTCCACCACCTCCCCAGGCAGATAATTCCATTGTTTTATCACTCTTTCAGTAAAACCTTCTCTGGTTCTTCCTTACAACAACCCCTGCTGTCCATCCTCCCTCCTGGGAGCAGCGCAGCCCCACCACAGTGCCTGCCTTGGCTTCCACCAGCCCAGTTATCCTGGGGAATTCTGCATTGCTGAGCTCTGTTCTGCTGCCCCTCAGAAACTCAGTGTGCATGTGGAATTTATGGCTGGTTGTTTCCTTGGTGTGCCCTCCCAGCTTGAGGCCACGTGGCTGTTGTGCTCTGGAAGTAAATATTTGAGAAGTGGAGCAGCCAAAGAGGTCAGGTTTAAACATACGCCTGCTTTCACTGAGTGGTGAAAATAAAGGCAGAATTTCCTCAGGATCTACTTATCCATGGCCCAACAAACTAAAACCAGACATTCTCACATCTTTATGAACCAAAGTAGCACTTAAATGGTTGGATATTCAGACCATGGTCTCTAGATAAATCACTGATGTGTAATTCATTTAGATTTCCTCTCCAGTCAGTATAGAGAGAAGGACAATTTAGCAATCCTACATTATTCATATAATCTAACTTAGACATTTAAACTCCCTGAAAAGTTAAAAAGTGCAATAGAATTTCTAAGAAATGTTAATGTGCAGGAGCCAAGAGTTCTACACTGCTGTGGTTTGAAAGTAACTGTAGTTTCTCTATTGTAATTGGTATTTTCTAGGGGAAAACTTTTATTGAGACTGGCTTTTAGTTAGCTAGTGAGTAAAAAAAACCTAGAAGGCCCCATGTCTTCTTTTCTCTTTTTTTTTTCTTTTCCTTCCAAGGAAATTTTGCCTAAGTATGCTCTTTCTTCAGTATTTACATTAAGACAGTAAAAACTAATCCAGATTAAGCCTCTGAATGCATCTTCCCTTTATTTTACCCTGATTATGTTCTGTTTCTGGGTGTAAAAATATCAGTTCACAAAATTATAGCTGTGGTTAAACAGGTTTGGGGCTTTAATTTCACTGGAGGTTTGGCTTCCACTGCCTCTCACCACCTCACATTTCCAGAGGTCACCAGTTTTACTTTGCTTTGGACTTTATTTTCGGGCAGAGAAAGCAGATATTTATTTCCTCACGAGCCTGTTTACAGGTAAATTTTCCAATGTTTTTAAGTCTATTTTCTCTTCAGTTCTGAAGGCAAGAAGATTGCTGCAGAAATGGATGGAGGATGTCAAAATCCTCTTAAAGAAAATTCTGGGCTTATTTTATTTACTTTAATAGTATTTCTTTGATTCACCTTGCATATTGGGAAATACTTAATCCACAGACATGACAGGCTGCAAATGCCTACAAAGTACAGGAAAATAATGATGTTCAAGAAAGCACTCTTTGATAATTGTATTTTAAAATTCAAGCCACACACTGTGATTCTGATATTTTTGGTCATTAGTGGAGCAGATTAAAAACAAAACAAAAACATGCATCTGGGAAAGGTAATGAAATATTCTGTTTGATCTGACAATTTCCTGTTTAACACCTCCACTTTGTGGTATTGATTTCTGTACATCACTGCCTGGATAATAATGTTGTTGAATAAAACAATCTTAACAAAAGTATCAAACCAGTATTTGATGTTTCTATGAATGTTAAAATGACAGCTCTCAAAATAAAAAAAAAAAGTTGATAAGAATGATAAGAAAGGCTAAAATCTGGATTGATGTGTGCTCTGGGCTTTCCAGCATATTCTGTATTTCATATAGAAAATTAATATAACTCAGGAAAAAAGGTAATTTTTATAGAGTTTAACATTTCACCAAAAATATTGAGGCAAAAAATCTCTCTAAACTCCCAACCCCAAATTCTACTTTTACAGCACATAGTCCTGCTTACATAAAGAGACCCCACAATTAAAACAAAGCACAAGAAGTCAATGTTGCTGCTGTCTTTTGGACTTTTCAGTGTTTCCCTGGCGTTTTTAGGTAGCTGAAAATGAAATTGCTGGAATGCATGCCTTTCTTACTTTTGTGTTAATCCCAGGGGGAAAAATCCTGCTTTCAGTAAGACAGTCTTTTAATATTTTCAGAGAATAAAAGATGTGGTGTGAATGAGGCACACTTGATCTTCCTCATCCAGCCTCAATTCCTGGTGAATTCTCTGCTTGGCTCACATTTATCCTCTCAGCCACGTGCTGCTTCTTGGTTGTCCTGTATTAAGAGTTTTTTCTCATCATAAAGAAGGACTATTCTGTCTTCTGTGTCCCTTTTCTAGCATGTGCTTGGATTCTCTGGGTTTTCTGCTAGAATTCCTTGCCATTCAGACAGAGCTGTGGAAGTTTTCACAGGAATGTGTTCCCTGTGTCTGTCAGGGCATGAACAATCCTGGTGACAGACCTGCAGTTCTTTATCACTCTGAGTTTGGTGATGAAGATCAACTTTTTTTTCTCTTTTTTTCTCCTTCTCTTTTTTTCTCCTTCTCTTTTTTCCTCCTTCTCTTTTTTCCTCCTTCTCTTTTTTCCTCCTTCTCTTTTTTCCTCCTTCTCTTTTTTCCTCCTCCTCTTTTTTCCTCCTTCTCTTTTTTCCTCCTCCTCTTTTTTCCTCCTTCTTGCTTGAGGTCACTCAGAGATCACAGATTTTACTGGGAACTCTCCTCTTCCAGCTGTGGATGTTTTCTCTATTGATCAGTGGTATAAAAGGGAAAATTCACCTTTGAGGCATTGCTGTACCATGTGTAGCTAAGATGAACTCTTTTTAACCAAGGTAAAGGGTCATCATTTCTCGACCTAAAGTAGAGAATTATTTACCAAATCATAAGGTGCCAGATCCATTAAATATTAATAAAAAAGGTGCAGTAGGAATCTGGAAGTGGCGTCCTGGGCAGTGGTTTTGTTACAGGTCCTGGCCTTGTCTTGGACCTGTAACAAAATTTTTCAATTTTTCCCAATACTTGAGGTCTGATATGTCACAGGTTGTGTGCATGGAAACCTTCCCTGCTACAGGGACAAGGCTCCAAAATGCAACTTCAGACTTCTATATATGCATCATATACATTTAATAAGGATTAATGTTACTGAAGCAAATAATTATTAAATATTACTGTTTTAAATGTAGATATTAAAACAAAAAATACATTTTAACAGCATCATATATTCTAGTATTGTGGCCTTTCAATCACTTCATGAAAGGGGACACAAGGACATGAGGGTTTTACTGTCCAGGCTTCTTTCTTGAAGCAGAATTTGCATCTTCTCTTGCCAGAACACCTGCTGTGGCTGCGAGGTCTGGTTTGCTCAAAAGAGCAATCACCTTTTGGGATTACTCATCCTTTGTTTAGTCTTGCTCTGCTATAAATTCAGCTGTAGCCAAATTTACTGCTGATCCAAGAACTGTGAGATACTAAAATATCTTGTTGATAATCAGAAAGGGATTTTTTTTCTAGATTAAGTTTTAGAAGAAAACAAATATGTGAAGTTGTTACTTGTACTAGAGGATAGCATTTGTCCATTATGGGACTGGTCTAATCTGTCAAGAACAATAAAAAATACAGCTTTTCTTGTCTGTCTGGATCACAGACTGTTCTTAGAATTATTTTACTTAGTTAATGGAGTTCAGGATTTAAAATTAGCACTCTGTACCCTCATGCTGAGGAAATGAGGGTGTTCCAGAGCAGCAGAGCTCCCCCTGCAATGGTGCAAAGGAGGAAACAAACCTGAAAAGAGCATTTGTTTTTGTCTTTCACATTCACACACACTTTCTGCTTGAAACTGGGTTATGAGCTAAAGATAGCATTTTTTTATTACTGAAACTGAACTTGGGCTTTGGGGTGAGCCAAGTGCAGCTTTCCAGGAGCTGAAGGGAGTTACAGGGAAGATGGAGAGAGACTGTGCCTGGAGGGACAGGAAAGGGGAAATAGCTTCAACCTGACAGAGAGCAGGTTTAGATGAAAAATCCTTCCTGGGAGGATGGGGAGGTTCTGGCACAGGTACCCAGAGAAGATGTGGATGCCCCTGGATCCCTGGAAATGTCCAAGACCAGGCTGGACAGGGCTTGGAGCAGCCTGGGACAGTGGAAGGTGTCCCTGCCATGGCAGGGGGGGCACTGGATGGGCTTTAAGGTCTTTTCCAACTCAGGCATTTCTGTGATTCAACATTTCACAAATTAAGGGAGAAAGAGACAGATAAGAGGATGATTGTCGTGTTTAATGTGGCAGTATCTTTATTCCAAAGAATAAATGGAAAGGCTGGAGATAAACCCCTTTTTCCTGAGTTAGAGGCAGAGCTGTGGCTGGCAGGGAAGGGGTTAAAGGGGTGAACCCTGACATCCACAGGGGTCTGGGCTCTGCTGGAGCTGAGCCTTGCTCAGCCCACGCACACAGACAGGTCTGGCTGCCAGGTGAAGACATTGGAACACTGAAGAATTTCTGTGTTGTTTAACTGTACTCTGGCAGGGCATTCATTTCTGAGATTAAAAATGAGTATTTTTAAGGAAAGGAAAAAAAATAAAGAAAACTTTGTGGGACACACGTGCACACAAAAAGCGAATCTTGGGTTCAGGAGCAGTCTCTGATCCTCTTGGGGATCACAGGTGGTAGCACTGGATCTGACAGAGAGATCTTTCTTTTACCATGAGTTAAAAAATAATCAGTGAATTTAAATCAGGTTCTCAGATATCTGCAAGGATTTTAATTGGAATAACAAGTGGCTTAGCAGCAGAGTTTGGGGTGAGAGAAAAGAGGAGCCAGACTTAGCAACACTTTTGCTGTTCCTTAGCAGATCAGCCAGTTCACATTAAATACTTATCATCAAACTGCTGAGCTGGGTTAGCTGTAAAATACATTCTTATGGAGATTATCCTTTCTGTTGCTTGTATGATACCAGAAATGGGGTTAAAAGATAAAAAAGTAAATGTAGTGTTTCTTCCAGCTGGTTTGCTTCAGGTATTTTGGCTAGTTGAAATTTTTGGTGTAGGAGTAATAGGACAGAATGCAAAATAAGGCTTGAAGAAAAACCACTGTAAAGAAATGTAAAAAAATCCTGAAAATCCTTCACAAAACCAAAAAAAAGTTTTCACCATTTTTTGTAAAAAGTTGACATGTTCACCCCTTATTAAAAAGGTTTAGAAATTGGATAAAGTGCAGCAGTCATTGTCCTTTAATGTTGGGGTCCAGGAAACTCCCCCTGTTTTTATAATTTTTTTGCATAATGGGCTGTTTATTCCTCCTCTTCCAGCTGCTCAGTATTATGGTCGTTTCTGAATACTGGAAATTTTAACAAAATTCAGGCATGGAAACAAGTCTATAAAACCTTTGGCAAGAGACAGGCAGAGATACTGATTTCTCAAATGAACAGCTCCAGAAAACCTCAGAAACTTAGTGCTTAAGATATTCCCATCTTCTACAGGTTTTTATTGCTGATTGTTCAGAAGGGATGGGGCAAAGTGAAGTAGGAAAATGAGGTGGATGGGAGGCAAATTTTGTTATGCATGGCAGATTCCCAGATATTCTTCATCTCCCAGAGGTAAAGGTACAAAGAATAATCAAAGCTGATTTTTGTTCTGGGTTCTTTCTACAGGCAGTGGGACTTTCAGAGGAATAGGATCAGGGTTCTACCTTTTGAAATACTGTAGCAGATACTGGATGACTGTATTTTGAATTCCTATGTTAAATGAAACAGTCTGTAATAGTGCTACAAAATTTACAATAGAATTATAATAGAATCTAGCTAATTAAGATGTTTGTCTTGATATAATTTCTTATTATTCACTGTGTCTTTTTCCCATTAGACTGCAATAGAACAGCTCTGCAGCATTTCATCAATAGGATGTAATTCTTTGTAATAGCTTAAGTGTTTCTAGATTTATCACTGAAATAAAAAAAATACCACACTTCCAAACTGAAGACATTACAAAAGGAAATGAATGGAGATCCTTTCTCCTGCATCTTCCCTTTTACAAATCCACATTGTTATTAATGCTGTGCATTAATTCCACATGACTACATCTTTCCTTCAATGAGGATGAGATGTTAAAAAGTGTTATGGAGTAGCTCTCTAACCAGCATTTCCAATTTCCTCTGGTCTCTGTCTTCACTGAATAAATTTAATTTCAAAGAAAGGGTTGCAGTAGTGCTTTAGTCTGTCTCTGTGCTATCAATGTGGTGTCAGCCACAGCAATTCTGACATCGAGGTGTTCTAACATAGATATTGCATACAACAACAAAGGAAAAAAGTCTTTGAGCACTTAGCATTGAACTGGGTCACATCTTTGGAGAGCTTGCAAGTGCTCACGACCACCATTAGAAACCCGTAGAATGTGGGGGGAAAAGTTGCAATTCAGCCTTGTCCTCTGACTGTTGGGCCAATAATGCCATTGTTGGGTTTTTAAAGCCAGAGAAGGTGCTCAGTTCTGAAGCAGACTAACTTGGAAACCCTTGTGATGTCTAGGCAACAGGAGGCACACAATTTGTGCTACTGATATGCCTCAAGGCAATCCATTTTGACCTTTTGTGCCTTCTGCACAGAATAAAAATCAGACTAAACCTTCACAAAGCATTGCTCGCTGCTACACTTCATCAGTGGCAGCACTCTTACCATTTCTACTGTCTTTGTGTTTCTCTTAAATTCATCTCAGTAGGTGCAGAAAGCTTTAAATACCTTAATGAAAAAAATAGACAGGAATAGTGCATTCTGTGAGTCTTGTGGTTACTTTAGAAACACAATCCTCACTCTCCTCCAAACATTGTAATGCATTGGTACCTGCCCAGGCATCTTTTTCTTGGCTCTTCAGCTGTCAAACAGCTTAAACCACAAATCATTTGGAAGAATATAGCTCAGATAGTAAGAACTAGTAAGTAAGATAGTAAGTAAATATCATTTGCCACTACTTTTACAGTTTTGCTGGATTATAGGCAAAAAGCACAGGTTTTACAAATTCCTCCTTGTGTGTTTTGTTGGGCTTTGCTTTTTCTTTATATTTAATTATATTTCCTTTTTTTTTTTTTTGTTGGATATATTTTAAGCTCTATTTAGAGTTCCAATCAGAACCCAAAATACACTGATTCTGCTTTAAAGGTTGCAATGGGGTGATGTTCTGCTGAGGAGAGCCAGCTGTCATTACCAAAGGTACATAATTCCTCTGCTTTTGCAATCTTTTATCAGCATAAATGGAAAAAAGAGGCTTATAATATGATCAAATATCAGAGTTAATGCTAAAATAATAGTAGAATAAGGCATGATTCTAAAAATAGAAAAAGCAAATATGGCAGCCCTACATGGTGAATGTGAAGGGAAAAGAGAGTGGGTTTGCCTCAAAATTGCTTTGAGCCAGACCCATTGAAAATTATCTTTTTTTTTTTTTTTTTTTTCCTATTGGTCCATTTCAGCTAAAGAAGAATGGGTGATGCTTGGCCCGTGATTCCACTGCATTTTACCTGGAACAATGGGCTAAGGACTTCCCTGTGTATTTGCTCTACAAAGTGGCTTAAACTTGCTTGGTTTTTTTAAACCCACGCCTGCCTCGTGATGGCTTACACTAAACAATGTAATTTTTAATTAATACCACAGTGCAATCAATGCACTCTCCACAATCAACCTAATGTTTAAATTAGAAAAAGGTTTATTTCTTCATTTATTCCACAAATCTCTGAAGTTAAAGACCAGGGAAATGAAGAATTCAATATTTGTCAACTGAGATAAGCATACAGGCAAGAACTTCCAGCTTTAGTTATTCCATGTCCTGAGACAGAATTCCTAACTATGTGTTGGGTCCACGAGCTGAGTGTTTTGGTCTCTTCATGTGTAGGTTGTGTGGAACACATGATAAAAGGGTCTTAAAGAGGAACAACCCCAGATCCTACAGCAGTTTGTGGGGTGGGTGGCATTTGGCCACTGGAACCAAGGGCAACGAGCAGTTAGTGAATCCCACAGCTGATCAATGCTTTATTTCTGGAATGTAATCATATTTTAAGGGAAAAAAACCCAAGTGAAACCCAAGCCCAAGTGTGCCTTGCTGGCTGTGTGCAGTGTCCCCCAGCCACCTCGTGACCAGAGCTGGGGCAGTGATTCAGGACACAGGAGCTGCTTCATCCCCATTACTGTGCCCAGAAAACCTGCTCCTCACAGGGCACCCAGAGCACAACTCAATTTATGGGGTCTGACAGCCAGGCTGGGACTGCCAGGGCTGTTTGCAAATATTGGCACTTTTCTCCCATCCCTTTATTGGGTTTATTTGTAGTCTGGATTTGCTTTCTTCCCGTGAACTTAGACTGGAAACTTTCTGGAGCACACAATTCTGTAATCAAAGAATTAGCACTGCTGTCTCGCTTAAAATTGTTTCTGTGCTTGTAAATAAAATTATTTAGGTGGTCCAGCTTTCTCTTTAGTGGCAGTAGTAAATATTATAAAATACCCACCAACAATTTTATGTGGCTTTAGCAAAGTCTGCAGAAGCAGAGCAAAGAATGAACAGCCTGGAATCCTTCAAACTGGAGCAAATGTTGTATATTATATATTATATTTTGTCTAAGTTTTCATTTGGCCTGGGGAAGAAAAGCTTTTTTTTTGCTCTAGTGACAACAGTAACCTTTGAAAACCCACCCCCAATAAAATTCAGATGTGCTGTGCAGTCCCTTGAATTAGGACAATAATTTCAGGGCGTCAGGAACTATCCCATGAGAAAGTTTACTCTGCAAGTCATTCACTTAAAACACAACTTTTAAATTAAGAAAATGTGGGACAATCGTTTTTCCCTGATCTAAGTGCTATGAAAGATGGGCATTTTCAGATTCTGACATTTCAAACTGGAAAGTAGTTTTATTAAGCTTACTAATTTAAAACAGAATTTCCTTGAAATAGCAAACTTTTATATTTTCACTGCATATTCCAACAACTAGTTTGGGAAAAAAAAAAATTCAAAATACAATGTAGAAATAGTCTGTGTGTGTTTAGCTTTTCTTGGATATCAGACAAAAAAAAAAGTGTTGATTTGCTGTAATTTGCATGAATTTAGGAACAGGAGTGAGAAACCAAATTGGGTGAAGAACGGGGAGTTTTACATATGGGACCCACCTCAGGCTGGCTTTGGTTTAATGAGTCTCAATATTGAGTTAGAGGAGTTCAAATACTTGGGAGCCAGGTGAAGATAGAGCTCAAAATTTCCTAAAAAAAATTATGGCAATCAAAATTCCTTTTCTTAGTGTAAGGCTCTCAGTATCTATGGCTTTGGCACTACTGACAGTGAAATGTTACTGTTAAGCAATTAATTAGTGGTATTTCTGGCCACAACATTCATTTTACATCCTCTTCACCCTCACTTTTAAGAACTTTAGTCAGACTTCAAGAATGGCTAAATTACTAAATCAGGGAGTGGGAGGTAAATTCTTATAACATTCAAATAGCCACAGAGGTGTTTGTATCAGATTTTTTACATGTGTAAATAAAGTAGAATCATTATGGATAGAGGAGGGAGGAAACTTAAAAGTGCAATATTTTGGAAGCAAAATGTGAAATAATGGGGAAGTTTTCTTCAAAATAGATTGTTTTTTAACTGCACCTTCGAGATGTAAATACTTTTTCAGGTTTGCTTCTCAGTGATGTTCTTTTCTGGGTGTGGAAGATGGAAAAGCAACTCATTAAAGGCAGGAATGGCTCTGGCAGTGAGTGCAGAAGTGCATTCAGAGTAAGCAATCTCCCTCCTAAGTGTCAGGCACTGGCTGAGGGCTGGGGATGCCTCCCCTGCCTCTCAAACAAAGCATTTCATTGCTTGGTAGGAAAGGGCTTTTTCTCCAGCACTTGTATCTGAAAGAACATGACATTGTCCCTCTGTAGCCTGAAAATTGCTGCTCTGAGAGCCCCAGCAATTTACTGCAACAAATGTTTGCCTCTATCACAGCAACTTGTACTTTTTGCTCTCTTTTGTTCATGTTTTCTATTGAAATGATACATTGTGGAGGTTTATTTTCCTTGTTTTACGTGTTTGTTCTAGTCCCCAGCTCCAGGCATTGCTGGGCAATATTCAGTGTCAGGATTTTTGTGACAAGATTGAAATCAAAAGCAAAGCAAGTACATAATTCTTCTCTCTATTAACGTTCTAAGTTATTTTATTCTGGCCTATTTGCAATTCCTAGGACCTGTTACATCTCCTAGAACAGGGAGTTCAAAGCAACCCTTTGCTTCTTGGTGTTATCCTAAATTACATCTTGGTTTTCTGCATCTGGGGCTAATTCATTTGGGGCAGAGTGCTCTGTTTTCATTAATTTCCCTTTCTTTGTGCCTATGCTCATTTTACTGGATTTTTCGTGTGGATTATGAGTAGCAAATGTGTTTGATGGCTCCTGGTGGAGCTAAGTACTAAAAGGTCCTAATTAATGCAGATTTGGTGGTGCTGAGTGGCTCGTGTTTCCCTTTGAATCCAGTCAGTATTCAATTTTTAGCTGTTCTTCTTCCCAGAGGAAGATTTTTTTAAGGTATTTGTAATACATTTATTGCAAAAATAAACATTTTACAAATATGTTTGGCTCTTTGGTCTGGCACAGAGGGATTTTTCTGGAGAGACAAGGATGCAGGTACCAGGATTTGTTATTTTAACTTTCTGGCTTTATGGGTCCAAACTCTTCTCCCTCAGTTTTGCTTACATGTCAATTCTACATGGGATATAAATAACAGAGGAAATCAGTTTTCTAATAAGATGTTGCACAAAACCTCAAAGATATATTATATTTCACATTGTAACACTTTGGGTTTCATTGTCTCTAGTTTCAATTCGTTATTACTTCAGGAGCATTTGTTTTAAATATACATCTGCTGCTCAGCCAGCTTCTTCTTCTAGAGCTCTACTGATGCAGCTGCTGATCAGAAAATACAATTTGGAGGCATCATGTTTGTGTTTAGAAATGAACACATATTTCAAGTGTGTTCCGTGGCTTTCTGAAATGAAGTCTGGAACCCCAGTGAATATTCTGAGACAGAATATTTTTGTCTCTTTGACTAAAAAACAAAGTCTTTTGAAATAAAAGTTACTGATCCTAATTTATACACTATGCTGACTAGAAAAAGCTATTTCTGGGCTATTACAGATGTACAGCCACTGAAGAATTGCCTGGGTAAATGTAGGTTTATATCTTTTATCTGTTAAATCAAAGATCAAAATGCAAGATTTAAAGCTCAAGGACATTCTGTGGATTCGTGACATTTCCTAAAGGAATAGTAGATAATAAACCTGTGGCTGGATTAGTACAATGAGACCCATTGTAAATGCAGAATTTTCATGTGTGACACAGATAAAAACCTTGCCCTCAGTATTTTTAATGATACTTAAAAGAAACACCTTTGTTCAGTCTCCTTGTTTGAAAGCTCAGGTGGAATAAAGCCCATTCCCAGCCATAATTCTTTGTAAAGGGTGTTCAGAGCTTGTCATGATATTGTTTAAAAAATATCACAAATATCTGCGTGCACATATAAATATATGTAGTGCTGTACATAAAATTCCTTTCTGTCTCAAGGTGTTTTATGTAGTAACACTTATTTATTGCTTGCCATAAAAATTATCTGTAAACACTTGTTGCAGTTATTAACTTGAAAGTTTGTGAGAATCTACCTTTTTTCACATTAGAAAAGCTATTTTTGGCAGGATAAGCCTATAAAACACATGGAAGAATATCTGTTAAATAGGTAAAAACCCATTAAAAATTCAGGTGGATATTGCTGTGACTTAATGACTTGAAGAAAAAAAAAATTATATTTGCATATTCTGCAAGTGAATTAGGAGTAAACTTTGAAAATGTCACAAAGCAGACTGTTATCAATATATATCAACATCCTCGAGCTACTGGCTGGCAATAAATGTCAGTAGAAATTTTTATGGCTTTTACAGCTTATCTGCAATTTGTAATGAGCTTTGTGCACGGCCCATCATTGTGCGAGGGGGAACAACTGTCAGCTGGATGGGTTTGGAATGTCAGGAATTCCACCAGCACAGGAGCAGGGGCTGGACCCCAGCAGCTCCTGCCTCTGGACCATCCCTGAACACAAAAGGTCCGTGCAACCTGCTGCTCTCATTACTTATTCTTTACCTTTTTTAATTAATAATTTAACTCACATTTCTGATTGCCTCATTATCACCCCACCATTTCATGAACTAATCATTACAGCGTTGCAGTTTATGGCTTTGCAGGCAAGGGGCTGGAGGAGGAGCCAGAGCTTTGGGTTACGTGGCAAGAGCTCTGATTTGCAAGCAGAGCCTGCAGCACTGTGAATTTTATGTCATTAGAAATCTTTTCATCTTTCTCTCTCTTTTTTTTTTTTTAATTTTATTTAAAACAGAAGAAAAAAAATTTAATTCTTTCTCAGAATGATTCATATCCTGTGGATTTTTCCTATTAGGCAATGAAGCTGTGATATTAAGATTGAGTATATAAATAATTCTCATAATTCACACAGAAGAAAGAGAAATAATTACCTCTGAACATTTCATTATGAATGGAATTCTGTCAAAAACTTTAAGAAAGGAACATTAATACAAATTAAGGTCTTAGGGACCCATATTTTAAATACTTAATTCTGGATTTTATTTAACTTTTACCAGACCAATAAGAATTTTTTTTAATCAGCAAAATGAATTGCTGAGCTGGAAAAACATTAACTATAGAATGTAAAATTCCTATGATGAACAAATATTTTATATTTTATGATGTCTGTCATTGCAGAATGGCTGAAGTTGTATGAGTTACCAGCTTTGTAGAGCTGACCATAAACTCAAGTGTCACAAAGAAGTGCTTAGGAGCAGAATACACCAAATTTCAAGTGGTTCTGCACAGTCTCTGTCTGTGGGGCTGTTATATCCCAGTCAGGGAGGGCTGGAAGATGCAGTTAGGCTGCTTTTATTCCTGAAAATCTGGAAATCCAATGACATCTGCTGGGAAAATGGGAATGGTCATTTTTGGAGGAGCTGATTGTTTCCCTTGGACAGAAACCAAGAGGAGTGGGAGATTCTCTGCACAGCAAACTCCAGCTCTCACTGCTAAGGGTGTGGGGTATAAATTCAGCTGAGGAAACCTGTGCATGCAATCAGGCACCTGAGGATTATTTCAGGAAAAGTCAAGATGAACCCCAATTTTTAAAATTGCCTGTTCCAGTCCTCAGCTTTGAGGTTCCTTAGCTGCTGTGGTAATTACTGCTGGCTGGGAGAGCCTGAGCTGCTTTTCTGCTCTTCAAAAGCATTTCTGCAGTCCTACAGAAGCCTCTGCTCACACACAAACTCCTAAGCTAAAGAGAGATGAAGAGAAATATTTCTGCTATTTACAATGTGATTTTTTATCTCAAGGCGTATCAAAAAATTCCATCTTATCCTACCAATTAATTTGTTCAGCACAGCTAAAACTCCTGAAACATCTGTGAAATTGCTACAGAAAGTTTTCAAATATTTTGCTCAAATTCCTAATAATTTGAACAAGTCAGCATCTCATCATCCTCTTACAAAAACCGTGACTTTATATTTATAAATCGCTATTGACTGAGATGCAGAGTTATTTATTTGGTATTTTTTTAACTTTGGAATTAAATAATCCCTAAATATCCTTGATTTCTTTATGGAAATGCCTCAGTCAATCACAATTTAGGAGCACAATCTTCAAAAGAGCATTTGCAGAGCTGCGGGGAAAAGCCAGAGCTGAAGACCCCTGAGCATCTTGCTCCTCTCTTAAATCTGCTGAGAACAAATTTCCTGCTGGTGTTTCTGGCCGAAAAAAGGCCAAGAGTGGCAACCTGCAACTACCTGGAGTGGATTTGAAATGAACTTAAGCTCTATTTATTCATAAGGTTATTGATAAATGTTTAGGGCTATTACTTTTTAATTCCTATCCTGTGCTTCAAAATGCAGCTTTAGATAAAAAAGAGTTTGTTTGCTTTCTTCACATTCTCATCTCTCTATTTTGCTTGAAAAAGCAAAGCTGGGGAAAAAAAAAAGCCCAGACTGAAAAGAATGGCAGAGTGCCAGCATGGCACGCAGGGGAAAAACAAACTTAAAGTCATTGGGAAGCTTTAGGACTAATTCCACCAAAGAACAGACTTTTGAAGATATTCCAGATAAAATCTTGGAACAGATCATGATATTTTCATTTTTTAATATGCATAATAAAATAAAAATACAGACATCCATTTCCATGCTGCAAAGATTTACTCCAGCTCTAAATTAACAATAACTGAATAAGGCTGGGGAGCATTATTCCTTTTCCCTAAGAAACAAGAGCATCATTTGGAAGTTATTAAAATGAATGTCAGTGTTTGACAATGAAACCCCCTACATCTGTAGCATTGCAGATTGGTCTGAAGTGAATATGGTGGGAAATCGATGATCTAAAAACTTGGATTTGATGTGGGCCACAGAAGGGTTCATTCTACATACATCTCTTATTTAATACTGCCCCAGTCCAGGAGGTGGCCTGGAATATCTGAAACCCAGCCCAAAGGCAGCTGCATGTAAGAAATCTGCCTGGTACCTTGTGAAAATATCTCATTTATTGAGAGCAGCTGTCAGGTTTTGCAAAAGTGGGAGGAAAGTTGAGCAAGCCAACTCCAAGCAATGCTTGCTATTTCAAATATGGCAGGTTATGTGGAGATATCAATGTTATTTTGAAACCCAAATTTATTTTCAAACCACACAAAATCATCTCATGTTAATTCGGGTGGGAAAATGNATCTTAAACCACAAATGTTTCATAAACTTTCAGCATTTATGTGCCATGGGAACTGTAAGGAAAAAGAGAATTGGGGGTTTTGGGTCTTTTAAAAAATTAGCTCACTTGTGTGAACTTTGTTGTGCATTAAAATGAGCTTTTTGGTGAATATTAACTTTCTTTCAGTTTGATAGAAACTTTACCTGATTTCCTGACAGTCTGAATCATTCTATTTATAATGGCACCTCAATTTTTGGGCTGCTGTAACTTCTATAATGAAAGTATCTGAATCCAAATTTGAAGAACAGAGGAAAACCAAATTGATAGAATGGTGACCATAATTTAACCTATTGAGCACTTCAGTTTTTAAAGAAAAGGTAACACCCTTGATCTGAAATTTATCTCAGGGATTATATTTGCCATATGAAAAGAAAATGTCTTGAACAAGCAAAGCAGTAATTTCAAGAAAAAGTGGTAGTTGTATGCTGTGACTATTTTATGAAGTTTAAATCTCATTAATCGTGGGATTTAGAAGCCTCAAAGCTGGGTAAATTCAGAGTAGATATTTTTGCATTGTGTGTCAATGCAGAGACACTCAGGAAAATAGAACAACCTGCTGTACGTGGGTTCTCCTGCTCTGCCCTGGGTTTCTGCTTTTCTCTTGCCTGGAAGCAGTTCATAACAGAAGCAGCTGCCATACCAGAAGAATTAAATTCTTCACCTCTGGGAGCTTTTCACGAGCAGCTCAGAGAAATCCCAGACAAATTTGCACTCCATTGAGAGCCCCCTCAAACTGCACTTGCTCCAAGTGAATGAAATTTGGAACGTGCTGAGGTTGGGAGCATAAGCAGCAGACGTGAGCTGTGCTTCCAAAATTCAGCCTGCTCATAAAGTTGTTTCCTTGAAGGGTTAGTAATGTATCTTGGTTAGTGAAAAGTCAGAAATACATATTTTGTTCTACAACATGCTGGACCTTGTTTAAAACATCACAGGGCCGTGGAATTAACTTGATTTCTCAGCTGTAGTCAGAGGAAAAAGCTGCAGCTGGCATCTCATGAACAGTGGTGTGAATCAGTAATAGAGGTTGTGCTCAGGCAGTCTTTGAGAGGATCATTCTGGAATATTTTCTTACTGTTGGAACTCTTATAGAGAAGTCACTTGTGTGTGATGTATTTGTAATCCATGAGAAATGGTTTAATAAATTAAAGGCTTCATAAGTCTTCCTTAGTCTTTAATAATTAAAAGAATTTTTAATTTTCTTAGGAAGTAATGGGAATAGACAAAGCAGGCAATGGATGGAATAAATCAACATGATGAATTAATTAATGGTTCACAAGGGATCTTAAATTAGGTCACCTCTTAAAATATGTCAGCTGGTTATTTGCTTAAAGCTCATATTGGACATACCTAGGAGAACTTTTCAAGCCTCAAAATCTCTCCAGCAAAGGCCACCCAGAAACAGCTCAGGGGCATCATCTGGAAATAAGATTAATGAAAAAGCAAAGCTTGCTTAGATTTTCTTTAGATAATTCACAATAAAGCTGAAGCTACATCCAGTATTTGACTCTTGATTTGTCTCACTTGGAGAAAAAAGTTCTCTCTAATCTTACCCCTACACTTTCCAAGTGCACATCCATCATGGTTTTCCTGCACTTCTGAGCTGTTTCAGATCAAAAATGTGACTGGGAAGTGTTACAACTGGTATTTATGAAGCTTTTAGCTGTTGTCAGCTTGTGACTCCCTCTGGAGTTACTACATGAAACCAGTTCTTATTAGCACAATGCAGGCATGAAAGTATGAAAGGCTCCTTAATTATTCATTTAATAGGATTCTCTTCCAGAGGAAAACTTGGCTTAGCCTATTTTTCAGTCCTCTGGATCTATCCATGAACTAAGTCCAAGAGGATTGTATTGTTACCTTTTAATTAGACCTCTCAGGGGTTTTTATGCTCTTCTGTTCAGTTTCCAACTGTGTTTTGAATGCCAGTTGTCTCAGACAAGTGGAATGATCAGCATTGTCCTGAAGTGCAGTGGAGAAGTACAAAATTCCATTTTGGTGTTTGGTTATTTGGGTCAAGAGGTGCTTGGTTTTACCTGTGATTCCTCTCACTGAAATGGAAAGGGGTTTTTGTGTCCTTGTCCTGTTGTGTTCCAGGAAATTATTTTATATAGGTGCGTGTTTTTTGCTATTATAAAATGCCAACTTAATTTTTAAAGGAAACTTTGTATTTGCCTCTCAAGTGTGGAATAACTTTGTGCCAGAAACATTTTCTTGAAAATCTTGTGCATTTTATTAGCATAGCTTTCCTAGGAATTGCTTCCTTTTCTGAAACTTGATGTATATTTCTTGCTGCATATTTAAAAGTACACATTATTTTTGGTCCCTCAACAGATGTTAGTTTTCCTCTGATCTCTTTCAGACATCTGGAAATAATGTCATTATGAAATGTAACTAATTCTCTATACCCAAAGTCTGGTCTGAAATCCTGCAGAGATACATCTGCTACATCTGCACTGTATTAGAAGTGATTCATTGAAAGTCTTCTAAACTTGGGCTGAGTTCTCAGCCGGGGTGAATTGCCACAGCTTCCCTGGAAGTGAAGTTGTGAGTCTGCTCTGTGCTGTCAGATCTGTTCAGTACAACGCTGCCGAGACATTTGGGCACTTCCAGTGCCGCAATATGTTACAAAGAGTCCTCTGTGAACGAAAATTCTGGCGATGCCTCCTTTGTTCCAGCCAGCAGAATCGAGAAAGATCTTCACCTAAAGCCACTGATTCCCCATTCTTTCCTTTTTGCACTTTTATAATACCCTTTTTTTTTTTTTTTTAATCAGCGGCTGTTTTACTGCGTGTTGAGGGATAACCCTGCACAGAGGAGCTGTGGGGTCAAGGCTGACTCAGTTCCTCCCCTCCCTGTTTGGAACAGTCTCAGCCTCTCAGAACCTCCTTGTAGACATCAAAGCCCCTTCACCTACGTAGATGTAAGGAAAAGGAGAACAAGAGTCTTGGGGCCAGAGCAAAGCTCCAGCCTCAGCCCATCTCTGGCAGAGCTCTCCTGCTGCTCATTGCAGGGAGATGTGTGCTGGCATCATCGTTCCTGCTCCATTATTCCAAACAATTGTTCTTTTTCCTGCCAGTTTTGGGGTGGCTCTTTGGGAACTGCTCTGTGCCAGTGCAGAGTGACCTCGGGGTGGAGTGTGGAGTTAGGGAGGAGTGTGCTGCTGCCTTTTTGGGGTTACCACCAGGTCCATGGAGCAGCAGGAGCCAAAGGGATCAAATCTTCAACAGATAAATTTTTAATGTCTCTGAAATTAAGAATTCCAATAAATTCTAGGGACCTTTGCCTCCACTCGCTTCTTTCCTAAGACCTTTCCTGAAGATGTATTTATGAAGCTGGTGTTTTCAGTTACTTATGTGAAATTTGAAAAGCTTTTTTATTTGATTTTTTTTTTTGTATTTTTAAAATCAATGGTAGTAGAAACTGGTTCATTAATTTGATTTTTAAATACACTTAAAAATTAATGTAACCCAAATTCTTAATCAAATCTTAAATAGCATTAATGGGAGAATGCACAAAGTAATGTGGTTTAGTGTTTTGTTGGGGATTTTTAGCATCTTTTTCCTAGATTCTTATAAAAGCTTAGGTAAATGCTGAACTAAAGCAGTAAAAATTTATACCCTGGAAGCTGGAACAAAAGAAATCTGAAAAGAGTAGACACAGGGCTTTGCAGGGAACAGGTGAGCTGTGTCTACCCCATTTTATTATGGGAATTTCCATGGGCAGGTCTGTGCCTGTCTCTCATAAGATGGTTGTAGGGCTGAAAATAGTGTTTTACAGATACAGCGTGCATTTGTTTGTAGGATTAATATGTCCCCTTGGGAATCTTGAATATAAGGTAAGGCTGTTTTGTTTTGTTTTTTTTTAATGGTATGTCTTGGTCATACTTCAGAGAGGATGGAATTAGTTGGAATATTACAAGGGTGTTGACATAATTCATGGAAAAGTACACTTTTTATAAAGTATAATTTCACTTTCTAGAGAATATGTCAGACTGCTATTCTAACAGACATTTTTTGTCAGCAGTACTGAAGGCAAATGTAGGAGTCTGCTTCACTGAATACACCATTTAAAGTATATTTAAATTCAAAAGTGGAGAGGAATTTACATGCAAAACGATCACATTCAATAACTTATAATCAGAACAAAACCGCCGCTGATTACCGAGTTTCTGGAAAGTAGTTCAAGGGCGGAAAGAGCAGAAATTTCTGCTGTTTGCAGATTTATTTAGTACTTAATCATTTGGGATTGGTTTGTAAACAGATTGTTTAAAAAAGCAGTCGGTGGATTAGCTCTCTTTGTTTGATGCAAACCCACAAATGTCACCCTGTGCCTCGCAGCCCCCGGAAGGCGCAGCGAGAGGCGTCAAGGGCGTTGTTTGAGATGTGACATCAAGCACAGCTCTGACAAGGAGCTGCCAGGAAATTGGGTTTGACAGCTCATCACGGGGGCAAAGCAAGACAGAATGAGGCCCTGCCAAGGATGGGCTGGGAGTCGCTCACCGTGCTGCTGCTGAAGGTGACATCACTCACCGTGACACCCAAATGCGATTTCGGGCATGAATTATTAATGGCTGTCAGCTCCTAAGGAAAACATAAAGAGGAACCTGGGGACTACCTGTTGTCTGTGTAGCCTCTGGGTGAAGCAGGAATCTGGAATTAAATACAGATTTTGCTCTCTGGTGTTTCTGTCGCTCCTCCTGGAGACAGCAGAGGTGTAGAGGTTTGCAGGGCATTCGTTTGGTTGTGCAGGGATTGCTCTGGCCCAGATGTCTTTGTCACAGAAAATATTTGTGGGAGTTTGTTGCCTTTTGTTTGTTTGTTTTTTTCCTAGGATTTACAAATTTGCATAGAAACTCTTCCAAATGTATGTTTTGTTTTGTAGTGTAGTATAGCTCCTCAAACTACGGTCAGCCCATCTGCAAATCAGTTGTGAAAAAGAGCAGAGGAAGCAATAATAATGACTTGAAACTGAAGGAATGACAGAGTGCACAGACTGCAAGGGGAGGAAGATTTTCTGGCAATTTCAGATTTAATAATTCATATTTTAGAAGTCATAGATGACCAAGCATACATGATTTGTGTGATATGTACTGTTCAAAAAGCCGTCAATGACAAACCCTGGATAACTCTGGATCATGTAGAACATCACAGAGGTGAAGTTCAGGGCTGGAATTCCGTTCCTTGTCTCTTTCCTTCCTTTCAGAGACAGTTAAAAAGCCCTGGGACACACATTTCCCTTCCCAAAATGTTCACAGTTCATTCATGATATCATTCAGAACTTATGGGGCTGGAATCTGACCATTAAACTAATGAGTTTTGAAACAGGCCTGTAAAACTTAAAAATAACCCTAGAGGTGACTAGTAATATTTTTCTAAAAAATAATATAAATATTTTTCTAAAAAGCAGTATAAATATGTAATAAAAATACACCAAAATATTCAGTTGGGTTGGTGGACTCCTCAGGGATGACCAGGGAAGGGTTTAAACTCCCATTTTTCAAACAAAGGTCCTCATTGCTCCGAGTGTGTTGTAGCAGCCCGTGCTGGTTTGGTGCTGCCCATGTTCCATGGGAGGCTCTGCACCAGGAGCACTTTGATTTCTCACGTTTTTCTACCCTTGCATTTGCCATTCTGGCATTCCAGGCATTCTGCACAAAGTGGATTAAAGGGCATTAGAGAAAATGGCTGGGGAACCTCACAGTAGGCAGCTGAATGAAACTCGCTTGTTTGAAAATCTGTTGTTGGAAAAGGAAAATAAAAATATTCCTTTCTCTTGAGATGTAAATCCCTATATTCTCTTTCTGTCTATCTGAGATGAGTTATATATTGTAGTGATTTTTTTTTTTTCAGTTGTAATATTGAGTCTTACAAAAGCTGCTGCTTGAATAAAAAATGGAAAGAAAACAGGCTGGTGAAATAACTCCCTAATCATAAAAAACAAATAAATGAAAACTGATACTACAAATACATTTAAATACCAGATAAAAATTGTGCCCCATCTACAACTCTAACTATATTAGGAAAAAAAGAAAGAGAAAAGAGAGACAGAGGTTGGAGGCAGAGTAATGGAGGGCAAAAAAAGGTAATTTGAGTACTTAATCTTTCTTCAGAATTATTTTCCTGTGGATGAAGATACACTTGCTGTAGCTAAAGAGCTTTGGTATTATGAATATTTTCTGATCATGTGGCACAATGCCCTGAGATAAATGACTAATGCACGTAGAGAGGTTGCTCCATTTTATATTATTTTATATTGCCAACTTTTAGAAGACAAGTGAACTCTCTGCTTTAAATTTGTTTCTGATTCCATTTGTTAACGAAAAATAATGAGCAGTTTTATGGAAATGAGCAGGAAATACATACATAATAATGACTAGATGTGAAGGCAGTTCTGTGGATACTTCTGAACAAGAATGGGTCTAGAAAATAGAAATTGAGAAATTTTGCAAAATTGCTTTTATTTAGTGCAAGCCTGGCTCTGGAAGGGATGCTCTACTCACAGGTGATCTGTTCATTTATTCAAAGCATCTGGTTTGTGGCCATTGCCCAGATTGCTGGCACCAGCTTTGCCTGGCAGCACCATAAGGGCAGGAACTGAAGGGATTAAGTGACCAATTGAGCATTTCCTGAGTACATCAGGAACTGGTAGACAACTCTTCACCTTTATCGAGAGCTCTCTCTTATCCTCCTACCTTCAGCAGATTTTTTACCCTGAACTCAGCTCAGGATCTCTGTGCCACAATACCTTAATGCCACCTAATGCTGGATCATAATTTTTTATTGCAAACTTTTTTTCGTGGTACACACTGAAAATTAAGCAGAATCCTTTCTGCATATATTTGGTTCCACGTGGTTGAGACGTCACACCTCTCTGTAAAAATGGAAAGCTTGGGAGAAAAATAGAGAATTACATTTCTTTGTCAAGTAATTGGATGTATCTTAATCAGAAAGCTGATAGGTCAGGAAGCATGAATTTTGTAAATGGTAATTACTGCTTGATTAGGAAGCAGGAACGAGAGGGAGTGGGTCTGTCCAAATTAAAAGTAGTCCATTGGTATAGGTTTTATTTGAGGGCTCATATTCTATGTAAAAAGAACTGTAGATGCCTGTGCTTTAAATGCTCAGCAGTGAACCATTTTATTCTATATGGGGTGTACATATTTACATAAAAATAAAATTACAGGGATCCTGTTAAATTTATCTGAGATCATAAAAAGCGGTCTTCCTGCAATAAAATGTTTTGAGAATGAGTAATAGCACTGTTTAGATGAGATTCTAAAAGCCTTTAGGATTATCCAACTTCCATTTAAATTATGTAGTAACTGATGAGGCTGCTATCAGAATCAGATTTTTCTCTGCTTACTGATGCTAGACAGTTCTCCTCAGCATGGTGTCTTCAAGCTCTCACTTATTTAATGATTCATTGTTCCAGTCAGGAAGAAAAAAAACCCAAAGCACAAAATAATTACCTGACAGCTTTTTAAAATTAACTCACTTGGGATCTAAAGATTGCAGCAATAAATTACATATTGTAGGTTCATTCCTCTCCATCTCTACTCGTGCCTTTTTCTGTTGTGATGTTGATGTTGTGAGTGATATAGCCTAGAGGACCGAAGGCTGCCAGCAAAATTCCTTTGGATGAAGTCTTGATGAGATCCAACCCTGCACTTCATCTTTTGTCAGGAGCCTGAACAGCTTTTGAACAGGGTAGGAGTTCTCATCCAGAAAATAACTGAGCTTTATCTTGTCAGGAAATCATGCCAAATTCTGATTTAGCCAGAAGAAAATTCTTTTTTGTCCCAAAATAAGGCTTATTTGACTGACCACATCAAAAGTAGGGGACACTAGACCAGACCTCAGAGAATCACAGAATCAGAATCACAGAATATTCTGAGTTAGAAAGGACCCAAAGGGACCCTCAAGTCCAACTCTTTATTGAATGGGCCTTACAAGGACTGAATCTGCAGCCTTGGAGTTTAGCACAGGCTGTGACAAACTGAGCTGATCTCAGCCTGGATAGGGTTGATAGAAACTTTACCCTAAGTACTGGCTAATCATGGAATTAGAGGAGCTTTGACAGGTCCCTGAGTGCACCAACTGAGGGCACAGCTCTGCCAGCCTTCCTGACTCCTAAATTGGCTCCATTCCCCTGCACAGTGAAGGAAAAGATGGGGGAAAAAAATTAAAATACTGTTAGTTAAAAAAAAAAAATTAAATTAGAAGCTTCTTTGAAATGCTCTAACTTAGAATTCAGAGGTCACTCTTTTGAAAAATCCATCTTGGGAAAGTATCAGGAAAGGAAGTCCAGAGGAAAAGTGTTTCCTTTTGGAGCTCTCCCGTCCAGAGGAAAGCAGATGCTCCCAGAACTGCGTCAGCGCCACCGCCGAGTATCAATAATGCATTGCAGCAGGTGCTGCAGGCTATGAGAGTTTCAATATATTTGAACAGTCAGCTCCTGCCTTTTCTGAAGGAAACTCTGAATTATGGATGGGAACAAACGATGCTTTCTGATGGCAACATTTCAATAAAAGAACAAATACAGTTCTTTGGGAACACAGAGGCCATTGTGCAACGTTTTCTGAGGAAATATTGGAAGGCACAAATTTGGATAATGAAGTGATCATTTATAATGAGCTAAGCGTGCTCCCCCGGATTTCTTATTGTGGCAGAAATGCATGTCAATATTAATCTTCAGTTAGGAACACTTTTGCTCCCAACTTGGTGTGCAGAATTCAGGCTGCCCACTTTATAAAATGGTCAGCAGTGAATCAATGCTGAGAAGCAATTCATAGCAGTCAGGATGGATTTGTGTTACTGCTTAGCTGGGGGATGAGCTCCTTCAGAGGAAAAAGCTGCTCTTGTTCTTTCCACTGAGCTTCAGCCTTTACTCAAATAAACCTTTTCTCAAAGGAGAGGGTAGAGAAAATTCTTTAGAGAATCACTAGTTCTGATCTACCTCAAGTCACTTCCATTTTCCTCCTGGAGCACAGAGTGAATCATGTTATGTGTGAGTCCTGTAAGTGCAGCATTCCAGGGCAAGGTGCCTGGGAATGGAGAGCAGTGCCTGCCTTTTATTCTGTAGCTCTGAGACTCTATAATATTTCAGAAAAAGGAAATTTTTCATAGCTGAGGAACTGCGAGAACCAAAGACGAAAAGCAGCACTTCAGAGTGTTATTAAGGACAGCATCAATAAATAGTTTTTCTTCCCAGACATTTCTAAATCACTTGTTATGATATTTCAAATTAATGAGAAAAGAAAAAGGACTAAATTAAGGGAATTTCTTTTAAGGGCTTTACATCAGCACTGAGTATGAAGCATCTCTATAATCAGGCATAAATAGGAATCAGGGTGGGTGGGGGAAAGATTGGAAAAGGGCACCTAAAAACTCCACTGGGCTGTAGCTCTTGAAATATGGAAGATATCACAAAGATTAAAACAGCTACTTAATTTCTGTCAGCAACTGTTGCCTTCAGCATGTTGAAAGGAGCCCTATTTTTGGTAATAGCCAGCAATGCACTTGATGTATGCTAATTATCAGGCTGTCTTGGAGGTATTTGGAGAAAACAGTACTACATGTAAAATGATTAAACAGGAAAAATTCTAATTTTCAGTACTGCTAGTGATTTTGAATACTGGACAAACTGCCTGGTTGGTACAACAGAGAAAAATACCAACACCTGTAATGCAGAACCATTGCCTGGGGACTTGGAAAATTTATCACATAAAATTCTAAGTGTCTCCCAAATCCAAAGGGATTTGACCTATGAAATTGCTAATTCCATATCAAATTGGAGTACTAACAACTGGGAGATGGAAATACATAATGCAAATGCATAAATGAGGAAAAGCATAAAATTGATGGGTTTATAAAGTTAACATGTCCCGTTGATGTTACATTTCGTGGATAAGAAAAATGCATTATTAGGCAAATAAAGAGATGTTATTTGTCTGATTTTCTGAAATACATCTCAAGGTTATGGGTGGGAAATGATATGTTAAACTGAAGGAGGAAATGTTTAAAATTGGGATTTTATGGTTACATGGTAGACAAAAATGGCTTACATTAAAATGCAGTGTCTTGGACTGAAAGAAAGGTCTTTTGAAAGATCTGTGTGTAATGTTTTCTTTATTCCCTTGGGTTGACTTAAATGAAAATACACAAAATAAGGTTTTTAAAAACCACGATGTTTTGAAGCATAAGTACCAAGAGAGTCCAGAGTAAATGTTGGTAGTATTGAGGAAAATTTAAAACCATTAATTGTGACCTCTCCTGCTCCATAATTATGCCATAAGATCGCTGCTGAAACTTTTGGTACACAATGAATTTTTAAGCCGCACACTTTTTTTTTTTTTAATTCCAAAATAATCTGCCAATGAATTGAATCAAAACCATCTTACACAGCCTGAATATTGAAAATTTTACTGTTATCCTGGTTCCTCATTGTAACTTTGCAGAGTTCTTTTGGTTATCATTTTTATTAGCGGCAACTGCTGAGAAGAGTGAGTGTGAAAAATTGCTGAATTCTTTGTTTCAGGAGTGCCAAAGCTGCCCCCTGAGCAGGCAGGTGCTGCTCTGTTGGTACAGCAAAGTCCTTCAAGCCCTTCTGATAGAAAGGCAAAGGTTTATAATTATCAATTGTCACTGAAAGTACCAGCTGGGGTTCAAGCTTCTGGTGCCTGAGTATTTTTAAAAGTTACTGATGATTTCGTTTTCCATAGAGAGTAGATGGTGTGGGCTGAAGTTTCCTTTGCAGAGGTGTTGTTTGCAGTCAGAATCACTCCCTTGCATGCATTTTGCATTTAGAATATTGGTCCTCAGCTCCTCAGTGTGAGAGCAGGACAAATTGAAAGTTGGCAGAATTGGCAGAAACTCACGGGGTTTGCTTTCATAGAATGGTACTTCAGTCTTTGGTGGTGTGGATTTGATTTTTTTCCTTTTGGTTTATGCTAGTGAACAGTTTTAGTAAGAATGTTGGACAGCTTTTGATTCACAAGATTGCATTTGTTCATGAGCCTTAAAGTACAGGAAATTTGTGATCCCTACAAGTGAAGTGGACAGTGATGACACACAGCTGGAGGCCAATCAGATGGACCAAAAAGCTGCCCCCAATCAGTGTGTTCACTAAATCAAATTTATTTACCCTTGGAACTCCCTACCCTTGGCCATTGAGTGATAATGACCACAGAAGAAACCTAAAGGACTTGAAGAAATGGAATCAGATGGGATAAAAAGAGTGTTTCCTTAGGTAAGAGGTTGCTCACACCATGAACTAGATAGACAGAGAAAGATATTTTTATTTTTTTCAGTTGCCAATCAGAGTCTAACAGTTAAATGAAAATATTAGACTCCTGAAGTGTCTTTCAGTCTAGGTGGTTTATGAGATGTTACACCCTATTCTTTCCCCACATCCAAGCAAAAAGAGGAATGAGGGGGATAAACTTATAGATGACTTAGAAGAATTGGGCTCATCACAGCCTAATCCTAAAAGGAATGTAACAAAAAGTGAAGGTATTTGAAAAATGCAGTCAGAATTCAACAGCTGATAGTATATCTACAAAAACCCCCAAACACTATCTTCACATGAGTGCCATTTGTTGGAGCAGTGCTGATATGCTTTATTTTGACCTATTTTCTGATGTGCTTTATATCTCAGAGTGCTGATAGTGAGTATTTGTATTCATGCTTTGGCTGTATGACTAATTGAAGAAATTTGTAATCTTCTCATCTCATGTTGGCATTACATTACATTGTTTCATATTAAATATGCTGCCTCTTTTAATCTGCGGGTTACAGATGCTTATTTCTTTCCACATTCATGGTAGTATTATCCTATTAAGGGTATTTGTGATTTATTATTGCCTTTGTAAAGGCCGTCTCACAGCAATATGCGCTGCCACGTTTGGCTGCAAACAGGAATTTGTTTTACTAATATGAAACATGTTTATGGACTGCTGTGCTAACTTATCAAAATGCTTCTTGGAGAAGCAGTTATTTGAGATTTTTCTGCCTGATGGGGATTTAATGGTGCTAGACTTGGGGAGAGGATCCTGTCCCTCTGCTCAGGCATCCCTGGGGTTCTGTGTCCAGCTCTGGCTCCTCAGGACAGCAGGGACAGGGAGATCCTGGAGTGGCAGCAGGGACAGAGGAGGCTGCAGAGATGAGGAGGGGACTGGAGGAAATGCTCAGGCCAGGGAGGCTGGAATCAAACACCAAACCATCAGGATAATGAGGCCCTGAAATTGAGTCAAAGGCTCAGCAGTGACCTCAGTTCTTCACTTAACTCTTTCTATTGGGTTGTCTCAAAACTTAACCAAAAACAAACAAACAAACCCTACCACAAAACAAAAGCCAATTAAAACAATAATGAGAGTTTTTATAATGGTTGGCCACAGAGGACACAAACAATTGCTTGTAAGTTTAGGAAGATCAGAATTGTTTGTTTTACTTCTAAGTTAGTTCATGATGGATCACAGTACTCTGGGAATCAGAGTATAACCAGGAATGGAAAAAATAATGTAGAAGTTAATTATTTTTTTAAAGTCTTTAAAGCCTGTTTATTCTTGTCAATAAGGTGAAATTTTGGTATCAAAAAGCATAATCTTACCACGGTGTTATTAATACAGAATGGAAATACTTTCTTTAAAATTCAAAAACCTCTTTTTTTTTTCTTTAGAGCACCTTTGGAGTATTAAAAAAGATAATAGATATAAAGCCAAGAGACTGAAACAATCTTAAATCCAGCCAAGCAACAAGCCACGAGGGCCTGGCCATCCTAGCTCTTTCTGAGCAGGGAAAAGCAAGCACTGTAAGTCAGAATAAATAATTTACAGTGCAGACTGTCCCCTAAGATGCAGTCAGATTTCAGGAGGTGTCAGATAGCAGATAGTTGTACTGATTTAGAATAGAGCACAGTAGGATCCAGGCAGGCATTTGCTGCTGAATAATAATCACAACAGGAGACTACACAGCCCCAGGAGGCTTTCTTGTGTTATCTTCAGCAAAGCACGTTTAGAGAAATGTGAGAGACACAGGCTGGTGCCATCCTAAGAACTTCAAAAGTTTCTGTAGCTTCACTTGGGAGGGAAAGCTGAGCCTCCTGTGCAGAATCCCTAGGTGTGTGTGTGTGTGCAGGATCCCTGGGTGGGTGTGTGCAGGATCCCTGTGTGTGTGTGCAGAATCCCTCTGTGTGTGTGTGTGTGTGTGCAGAATCCCTGGGTGTGTGCAGGATCCCTGTGTGTGTGTGCAGAATCCCTCTGTGTGTGTGTGTGTGTGTGCAGAATCCCTGGGTGTGTGCAGGATCCCTGTGTGTGTGTGCAGAATCCCTCTGTGTGTGTGTGTGTGTGTGCAGAATCCCTGGGTGTGTGCAGGATCCCTGGGTGTGTGTGCAGAATCCCTAGGTGTGTGTGTGCAGGATCCCTGTGAGCAGCCCTGGGACTCTCCTTGGTGTCTGTGCCACTGCATCCTGTGACAGACACTGAAACTGCTCGAGTTGTGTCCACTCCTCTGGGTTTGGCTTGTGCCATGTGATGCCTGGAGAGGCTCCCTGGAGCAGAGGCTGGACAGAGTGAAAGGAATAAAGCAGGAATTTATTAAAATCCCTCAAAGGATTCACCTTGGGCAGTACAAGAGCCCGGCCATGGCTACACCCAAAATGAACCCAGAGTGAGGAGTTCTCACACTTTTATCAGTTTTGGTCCATTTCCATACTGGGGTTCATTGTCCAGTTCCAGCTCCAGGTTCTGCAGTCCCACCCTCCCAGATTCTCTCCTCCATTCGCTGCTGTTTGCACTTTTTGGGGCTGAAGCTGCAGCGCTGTCCTTGGTTGTGGGGCTGGAAAAGGATTGTTTTGTGTGCCTGAGCTGGGAGGAGAACTTGGAACACTTTACATGGAGTTCAGAGTCACACACTAATGCAGGACAGAATCTGGAAAATATAAAAACTGAAACTTAAGGCATCACATGGGCCATCCACGAGCCCCTGCATCTTTGCTGGGCCTGCAGGCAAAAACTCGTCTGTTCATTTTCTGTCAAAAATCACAATATTGGCCTCTTCAGACTTCTGCCTGGGAGTTAGCAGTGTAGATCTGAAACAGTGAAATGAGGATGCAATTAATTAACTTCATAATTTCCTGTTTGTATATAAATAGTATCCAACAATTCCCACTCTCTTACCACAGAAAGTAGAACTGTAGTAAAAGATATTTCAGCATTTTGGTATCTTTAGCTTAGGGAATAACCTAGCAGAATAATTTTCTCTTCTGTCTTCTATATTTCTCTGGATGTTAGGCAGGACTTTGAATATTATAAATTGGACTTTTTCAACAGAAGAAAAACAGGTGTTGAAATATTTAGCGTTTGAAGAGTCAGTGTGTAACAGATGCTTTACAAATTTAAGTGTTTGGGCATATTTCAGAATTGATCAAAATACTGTTAGTTTTTCACTAAATGTGAAGTTTCAACAGACTGTGATGCCAAGCATTTGTCAGTGAAAATTAGTTCAGTGCAACCACTGGCTCTGTGGTTTTTCTGTCAGAAGACAGTGAAGACCAACAAAATTTTAATTAGCATTCATATTTAAATTTAGTCTGAATTAATGATCAGCGAGAGAAACAAATGTGCTTGTGGTCTATTTTGGTACATTACAGAGAAGACTTTGTTTGTAATTTGTCATCTAAAATATACTTTATCTGTTGCTTGGACTACCTGAGGACTTTAGCCACATCATGGTTAATCATGTTAATGAAGAGATTAGTGAGTCTGAAAATACATTTTGGAAATAATTGTGACACAAGTGTGCTATTAAATAAATAAATAAAGCTTGGCATGTCAAGTGAATTGTAGTTTGTTGGTCTTAGATCAATAAACATCTAGAAAATGTTATAGTCAGGCATTTAGTAGTTCTATGGCCCATTCATTCCTCCTAAAGGCAATTTTAATTTCTTCTCACACGGAAGTTAAGTATTACAACTAATAGTTTTCATAAGCTGCTGTGCAGCAATAATGTGAATATTGAACGTTAGAAATAGTCTCAAACCGTGCAGGAGTGGCTCTGAAGCCATCACTCTTTGCAAAGCTGGTGGGTGGGTTCAGAAGCTGCATTTTGGAGCCCTGGTGCAGGTACAGAACAGCTCAGCAGGGTTTGTCAGGAGCTGAGCTTTTGCTGTCACAGACATCCTGAAGCACAGAATCAGAGATGAAAAGCTGTGGAGACAAATAATCAGCTGAGTGCTGGCAGAGCAAGACCTGGGCATGGTTTCACATCAGGAAAACAGAAACACAAGGATGGGCAGCAGCAGCAGTGGTGACTCTCCCTTGGCCTTCCTGACTTCCCCTGTACTGATGATGGGGCTGTGCTCAGAAAGAAATCCTGACCCTGCAAACCTGGAGTGGGAAGTTTTGGTGCTGCCCAGTTTTCTTACATTGCTGAGAATACTTGGCAAAGTTGTTTGACCTTCATTTGCCAACAGCTTGGGTATATCAAAACAAACGAGGAAGGTATTAAATGTCGTGGGGGTTTGCCTCTGCAGCAGGATTCCTACTGTAGGAGTCTTGACTCCTAATTATCTGCAATTTGAGCTGCAGTTCACTTCATGGAAGCTTTGTGAGTTTGTTCCTCGAGGTTGTGGTTTTTTGTTCATCGTATGCTGAAATAATTCTCTCCTGGCACTTAATATGCTGTGACATTTGAGGAGAAAACAGTCTTATTTAGACTGAGGAACAACTGGGAATATCCTACTCAGAATCAATTGCTTTGCAGCCTAGCCTTTGGCTTATTCTTTAATTAGGAGGCTAATTGTCATTGTCTCCCTGATTTTTATCTTTTGTTTTTCTTTAGAAGATACTGAGGGTGGGGGAGGGAGAGGACACACACACCACCTGTATCTCTCCTATTTAGATAACTTTTAGACCTTCAAATAAGTTAATTATTGTCTTTACATGTCCAGGTCTTTGCTTAAATAATGAACTTGTATAGGCTCTGTCTTCATGAAATGTCAGACTGTCCTGGTGTCCCATATCCTGAACAGAAATGTATTTAGGGCTCTGAGATCTCATATTTTTCAGCTAGAGCCATGTTAGACAGACAGCTCCCTGTTGACTAAACATCTAGGAGGCTCATGTTTAATTGTTCTCTCCAGCTGTGATGAACAGCTCTGAGCAGGATTTCTGTTTCATCAAACTCCACTTAAAGGAAAATCAGAGCACTTGGGGCCGGGGGCTCTCAGTTGCTGCTCCTCTGCTACCAAGCTCCCTCTTTTTCCATCCCAGGCTGATATATTGCCTTCTTTCCCAGTGCAAAGCACCAGGGATTTTTCATTGCACACGACTCTCCTCTGCTGCAGCTGCCAAGTGGCCAAGAGGAGACACAGAGGAGTAAACTGTGAGGGAAAGGGATGTAATACATTATAGTGAGAGATACAGGCTGGAGAGAGTTAATTCTCTTCCTAGCACCTCTCAGCGTGTTGTAGTTTGGATTTAGAATGGAATAACATGGTAGGATGTGGATGTTGTAGTTGTTGCTGGGTGGTTTTAGCTTTGTGGTTGGAGCTTTTCAGTTTGCCATGCTCTGCCTGTGAGAAGCTCCACAAGGAACCCAGAAGGAGCCTGGCCAGGACAAGGATCCAGCCTGGCCAGGGGGATATTCCAGGCCATGGAATGCTGTGTCCAGGGCAGAAACTGGGGGGAGTTGGCCAGGAAGGGCCAATTGCTGCTCAGGGACTGGCTGGGCATCAACAAACAGGTGGTGAACCCATAGGGAATATTACTTTGTGCCAAAGAGATTTTAGATTTGTGTACATGTTTTCTAGGCAGTACCAGGAAGGATGTGTCAGAAATAATCAAATTATTCCAAATTCCTTGTTTGTTCTAGTACACAGGAGACAGGCTCTCCAAATTCCAGGAGAGAATTTATATTCCACCAAAAATCAGAACACTACAAAAGTATGTGCACGCATACAACATATATATACAGATAGATATCCAACAGATATCCATAGATATCCAACATAAATTGGAAAATGTGTCCATTATAACCAAAACTCGTTGTTTTATCTGATATTATCTGTTGATTCTATGTGTTGATGCACTGGTTTACATATCTTAAGCAGATTTTTTTTTCATATAATTTTGGAGTAGCTTGCTTCAGGTAGATAAGAAGTTGTGTTGTCACCCTGCCATCTTCATCCTAATTCAGGCTGATTTGTCTTGCTTCCTTCCCACTTGGGTGGGAATATTTTAAATAGAGTATTTATACAACCTGTCTATCTAGATAGGATAAGCCTGAATATCTGTCAGTATCTCCTATTGCACTTGTGATCAGAGGTGCACTTAATAGCTCTGAAAATCAGGCCTAAGGAATTCATTAGAATGCCGGTTCCCTTGAAGTATTCTCTAGGAAAGAGAGTTTAGAGAAGGGCTTGAAAATATGACATTTAAAGCCAGTGTCCCACTGAGCCATATTAGCATTAGCTTTGAACACAATTGTGGTTTATTACACGTGTGGCTGACAGTTCCCTGAAAGGCAGGAGTTTGCCTGTGAAGCTGCACTTTGGCATGCACTGGGTACTCCTCTGCATTTTTATATCCTCTCCCTGCTCTTCCTGTGCAGCCACTCCAAATACAAATTCAGCACTCATCGCTGGCAGTAACAATAATCCCTGGCATCACCTTGGAGCTCCTGACCGGGATCATCTCTTCCAGCACCCTGTGCATGGGGGAGCTGAGATGTAAACAGAGACTTGGTGAGAAGTCTGGGGAACAGTCAGCATCAAAATTGCACTTGCAATGTGCAAATCTGTGCCAAAATAAAAAGCACATTTAGTCAGGAAATCAATGTCTCCTTTTCACCGTGTCCGACTGATGCTGACCCTTGGCACACTCTGCCAAGAGCAGAGTTCTCTGCTGGAGAAGATTTGCATCCAGCAGCCTGGAATGCACCTTGGGATGTGTGTAGGAGGGCTGGATCCAGGAGTGAGAGTGTGAAGGAAATGCCAGCTGAGCTTTCTGCATTCCCTGATAAATCCAGTCTGGTCTCATGGACTAAGCCAGCTCACCAGAGGGATGGGCAGGGCCCTTTGGAGTGATGCTCCTGATCCTTCCCACTCACCTGGGCTCTACTCAAGTGGCAAAACCCTCTGATTCCAACAGCTGGGGGATTTTGGATGAAAATAAAACCAGGGATGTGATACAGGAATGGACTTAATGCCTAAGAGTCACTGTCCAGTGACAATAAAAACATTCCTGTGTTATAAATGCTGCTCCCAGCACAAATCCAGATCACAGCCCCACAGCAGCTACTGGGAAGGAAGTTAACTCTAGCCCAAACCAGCACAGGTAGTAATGGCAGCAGAAATAATTCACGCCTGGTACAACAGGAAGGTGTTGTGGGCGAATGAGAGAGTTTCTAATCAGCTACATTGTGTAAAAAGAATCAAGAATCTGGATTGTGATTGACTAATCAGTTAAAATTAGCGGGGAAAAAAAGGAAAATTTTTACTGAAAAAAAAAATCTGTATTCAATTTTCATTTCCCACACACTGAAATCTTTTTAAACTCCCTGTGTGCCTAAATAGACTCATCAGATAGACAAATTGCATAGATGTGTTAATTGGAATCCCAGGTCATTTTCTTCTATTTGATTAGTAAGAAATGATATCATGGCTATAATTTTGATCTGCAGTTGTTTTTCCATCTCTTCAGATACCTCCTCTTGGCCAGGATTAACAAGCAATGATACCTGGTTATATTTCCCTCAGTTATATTTTCCTTTCCTTTCTGAATATAATTATACATTTCTCCCTTCTCCCACGGCCTTAACCTGTGTTGCCAATTAAGATCACATACAGAATTTAAAGCAGTGGAAAGAAACAGAAGAATTGAATATGGAGCACTTAGGGAAAGTGGAGTCTTCCATGTCACTAAAGAGAGAGGTAAAGCTTAGAGCAGACATTAAAGACCCTTTGCATTGTCAGAAGTGTCTATTCCTTTGTCCATAACCAGAGAAGAAGAGCTGCAGAATGTTATAATGACTCAACTGAAGAACATAAATTACTTGCTGGTGAGAAAAACTGGATTTTATTTTGATGAATCATTTGATTCTCTATGTACAAATTTGGTTTTTGTTGAATGCAGTCTAAAAAAAAGAAGCCTATTTCATCAATAGGAGATTGAACCTTTGGTATTATTTATAGATGTGGACTAGTCTCAGAACCCTGACATTTAACCCTGTCATGTGGGGACCATCTTGAAATTGAAAATGCAGGAGTAGGAGGTGCTTTTTGAAAGGATTTCTCTTGTTAAGGCATTGACAATGTTGTAGCATCTCTTGTATTTAGTGCTTTTGAATAACAAACCTTAACGGCCCCCAAAACACAAGAAGCTGTTACTGAAAACTGGTAGAACTCTAGAACTGTGATACAGTATGCTTTGTTTTCTTAAAATATAAGTATTTAAAATTTTGATTCCATATTGGGATCAGTGATTACACGGGAAATATTTTATTTCTAGTTACAGAACCTGATGTGGGAGCCTGGACCCTGCTGTGTCTGCACTGAATAGCTGCTGAAGGGATCTCATTTTGCAGGTTGATTTTGGGGTTTTCCTCTCCTTCCTTGCATTGAAAAAGGAGCATTTGCCCATGCTGGCTCTTAACATGCAAAGAATGAAGCAACCTCTTAGAGAACTTGATGGTTTACAACCTGTCTCTAAGCTTTTAAACTCAGGGAGGGTTGGATAGAACAGGAAATAAGTAAGAGATAAGATTAGCAACCCTGGAGAAGAAAAGGAATCTGATTGATGAATTCAAAAGGTGGAATAGCTGCAGGGTCAGTTACTGTCAAACAGAATGAGAATTATGCCAAAGAACGAGTTTCTTAAGATCTAGGGGAATTAGTGAAAAGCAATAGACCTTCAGGTACCT
Organism: Rhabdornis inornatus; assembly: GCA_013397075.1. Lineage (NCBI taxonomy): Eukaryota > Metazoa > Chordata > Aves > Passeriformes > Rhabdornithidae > Rhabdornis > Rhabdornis inornatus. The sequence continues at coordinate 1,447,353 of VWZS01001110.1, read as the reverse complement.
TTCTGCTGCTATCAGTTTAAAGCCCAGTTAATTTAGAATTCTTTTCTGATGCTGACAGCTCCACCGAAGGCAGTTTCACCACGGGCACACTTCATAGGTGTTCACAAAGCACGGTCAGGAGGGCTGTAGGAGCACAGAATTAAATGGATGGGACTGGTAACCAACCTACAAACTCCTCACAGAACAGATTCTGTCTCAGCAAAGCTGTCCTGTGGCCAGGGTGTCCCTAGGCCAGGTGAAGCTCCACCAGAAATGTTGCGTTTAATTTATTGCTGTTTCCAAAAAATTCAGAGCCTGGTGCTCTCAGCAGCAGCTGCTGTTTGTCTGCTCCTGCCAGAGTGAGGAACAACCTCACCCACATTGCTGTGACATCCTGGGGACCCCAGAGCTGCTGCTGAGATCTTCTTGCTGCCAGGCTTGCTCCTGAGAGGAAAATGGGAGTTTGTCAGGGAATCACCTGGACAACCAAAACACCCTCTGCACTCTCCCCATGAGAGGCAGCACTGGGTGATTGCATTTCCTTCCCTTCTTTAACTCCGTGTGAAAAAAAGAAATTTTGGAAGGCTTAGAGTTTTTGTTTGGTTGTTTTTTTGTTTTTTTTTTGCTAGATGAAGGTCTGTCTTTTTCTGTTGACATATGGGAAAAGAACACCTAGGGTTTTTTCTGTCAGCGTGATCCCAGGATTGTGTCAAAATTCCATCCTTGAAAAGAGAATGTTTGCCTTCCCTAGGAGAATGTTTGCCTTCCCTTGATTTAAAAATATTTTTAAACCATTGTTGTGATTCAGACAAAGAAATGAATGATTGCTGATTAATGATACTAAAGTTATGAACTTGAAGAATTAATAAAACTCACTAATGCTGTGAATGTAGACACAATTCTTCCAGGCTCCATTGCCGGCTGGCTATTTGCTCCTTTGCTTGAATTGCCTGTGTAACAAGTATTGTGAATAAACATGTTCTTATCAGACCAAAAAAAAAAAAAAAAAGAAAATAATAATCTGTATTCTCAAAATCCCTTTGATTTAGCTAGTTGGGCCACTGTTGCCTTGAAAATGTTATTATTCTAGTCTAAAAAATATCCAAGTTCTTGTTTGTGCAGTCATCTGGTTCAAACCTACAACAAATGTGGTTTATTTGCTGTGCTGAATGCTTGGTATCTCTGATTGCCTCTGTAAAGCACTGATGGAAACAATCATTTCACTGATGATTAGCACTCCTCAGAAGAATGATGATTTTCCCAGTTTTCAAACACCTGTTATCCTATTTTTCCTTTATTATGATGTTCTTCTGTAGACTTTTTCAGCTTATCTATAAATCCACTTGTAAATATTATTAGGCAAACATCAGTTTCTTTAGCATTCACAAAATGAAACAGAAAATAGATGGAATTTGGATCTATTGAAATCAGCTTTGCAGCATTACTGTTCCATTTCACTGGGAGAAATATCCAGCACCTCGAGAGTTTTCTGGAAAATTTTCTGCCATGGAAAATTTCTCTGTAGATGATGGTAGAGTGTTGTTGTTGCTGCCTGGGATTAATCAGTCGTGATGCTCTCCAAAGCTGTGGCTTGGGGCCCACGTATGAAAATATTCCCCACTGCTGAAAAATCCAAATATTTCCAGTGTTGATTATTTGTCACCAGCAGCAGAATCCACACTAATCAGCAATTTTAAGTGTGCCTCACCTGGGGATTTCTCCAGGTCTTTGGTACTATGTACCAAGCAAACTACTGCTAGTAAATTAAAATTAATGGCTTGTGGCCATAGCTCTAACCTCAATGACTACAATGACATTTCCTATCGCAGTGGCCTCGTGACAAGGTAACGACTACTGCTTTTAGAAATATGTATTTTTTCCTACATCTAGAATTATCCTGCTGCTGGCAGCCCCCTCACCTCTGGGATTTTTGCTTTGAATGGCACTGTCTGCCCTGACTCGTTCAGGGATCTCCCCTAAGCTGGTTTGGTACAGCTGCAAATGTCACAAATGGCAGCAGGGCTCCGAGAAGCTGGCACATCATTTTCTCCTCGGATGCTAACTATCTCAGGGATCTTTGCCACTGTGACTTCAATTTCCTCTGCTTGACAGACCTTATCAACAGCTTAAAACATGTTTACAAACACAATACAATCAGAGTTCTGGGCTTTAGATGCCAAATTATGCTGTAAGCCATTGATCTTTATTACAGATTTGCAGGGTGTTTCTAAATACATTAGTAATTATACATCTGGGCTGTCAGAGCATCTACTCTTGGGCAATCTCCTTTTATGTTGGGTTTGACTGATAGTTAGCTATAGACTCCATTCAAAATGAATTTAAAAATCACAGTGCTGGAATACAAACCAGCTCAGGTTACTTTAACTTTTCAGCCTAAACCTAAGGTGGGAGGATTGCTGATCTAACAAGGATTATTTAATCATGTACTAAATGCAGCACTAGCATTCATTTATCTGTTCAAGGCAAGAATAAACATCTGGATTTCCAGAAGATGGCCATTTCTCTGCTTCCAGGAGCACAGTGTCAAGGAACAGCTGTCTAACTAAGTAGCAATAATTTTGTTGTCTTTCCATTCTTGGAAAAAGAGGGGGAATTCCTATATGCTCCTCCGAAATATTAATAAGCAATAGGTTATTTCTATAACAACAATTAATCATATCAAATAACAAAGTTAACTATCAAAATCAACCCATATTTAGTTAAAAAGATGTGAATGTATTTTTTACTTTCTTGATGGTGGTGAGGAAGAACAGCTTTGCGTGTGCACAAGACATGGAGCTCCAGGTTTTCCTTATATCAGGAGGGAGCAAGGACAATTCAGACAGGAGTTACTGCTTGCATGTGAGGCAAAGTTCTGTAGATCTGGGATAGAAACTTTTCTTTCTTTTTTTTCTTTCCATATTAGGATAAATTTTGTGCAATTAAGTAAAGTTTATGCTGAGATTGAATTGTACACTCTATTTTTAATAGTAAAGCTGCACATCCACCTGCCCTTTATAAAAATCCTAAACTAATTCCTATTCTCCTGTTTATCTTCAGAAGTAACTCATGTCCTTCTTTCATGAAGCTGCTGAAAGAAATTGTTTCTCAATTGAATTTGAAAACTGAGTTTAAATGCTTTTATATTTTCCCTTCATCCATGTTGTAGATTTATTATCAGAAAACCCTAAACACAGCACCTTTTGTTTCTCTGAAGACAGGAGACCATTAAAATTTTAACAGTTTAGAAACTAAATTCACCTGTAGAGAAGCACTGAATTGCTTTACAGAAAGGTACAAAACCCTGTTAAAAGAGAGAATTCAAAGAGGTCATATTACTAAAAATTTAAAACTTTAATGCATCGGTTTGCTTCTTTTATTAAAGTAGCAAAATTGTCTATTTCATGTCTGGAAAAGAAATTAATGTGTTTTCAATGTAAGAAGTTTGCCAAAATTTTCCAACACACAGGTGCTTTAAAAGTTAGGGCTTTATAGCAGCAGAATATTGAAGTTTATTTTATGGGAATCTAATGTTTATTTAGCAGTGTGAGTCCACTAAGGAATTCTTTTGGGTCTGCATCAACAAGGTAATTTTTGCTGGTAAACTAATTAAATTGTTGATAATTAGGGTCAGGCATTAGTAGTTTATTTCATTTCTTTATGCTTATTTTATGACTATTTTAGCAACATGGGTGATGAAATAAAGAAATTGAAATGAAAACGGCAAAATAAACACATTTAGCTTCTTTGAGGCAACTTCCAGTAAGTAAAATAAATCATTGCTCAGTCATGTTTTAGAGAAATGGGTAATTTCACCTAATTTCAGGTGAATTAAGCAGATCACAAGGGACTTGAAGAATTCCCTCATTTGTTGAGAAGAGCAGCAAAGATGGGGAAGGGTCTGGAGAGTCAGGCCCATGAGGAGAAAATAAACTCTACACCAAATAAAGTGAACAGATAGATCTTTTTTATCATTTTCCTTGTTCACAACAAAAAATCTCTGCAGAATCTGAAGCTCAGGCTTGTCTTACAGAAATCAGTTTTGTCAGCAGTAGTATTTCAATGGTTTGGAAGCAGTATTGGTGTCAATTCTCTTGATTTTAATATTATCCAAATTTAAAAGTCATAATGTTCAGTGTTTATAGCTACTAGAGGAAGCAGGAATTTTGGGATATCACAGCTCATAAAGTAGTGGGTTTTCCTCATGAAACATGTAAATATTGATAACCAAAGCTGTTACTAAAAGGTATCATTGATAAATCTCTTCTTTCATTTCCTCTCCTCTTTAGTCTATGTTTTCTTGTTGATAAAAAATGTTTCTGACACTTTTCAGGTTCAAACTGTTCCTTAAGCACATGTTCCTATGCTGGAATTATTTCTGTTTTACTTAATAGACTGGGGCTTTATGAAAATTTCCAGAGGTTTTATGACATTTCATCCTGACATTCAGTGAAGGAAAAACATGGAATGAGAGCTCATGAACACAAGTGTCTCCTAAAAACCAACTTCTGCCTCAGCTACACAGAAATCCAAAGGAAGACATTGCTCAGAGGGTCTAGATCCAGGGAAAAATTTCAAAGTCAGACAGTTTGGAATTTTCCACATTTTCTCATCTCCATTCCAAAGTGGAGAAAATCCCTCTGTGGTGCTTCCCTGTGGGTTTGTCTCTTGCTTCCTTTTTACATTATTGATACTCATTTTTCAGGATCTGACATTTATGTTCACATCAAGGCTTATGTGTACACTTAAACCACGAGAATCTCTTCTGTGCTTTGAGACCTTGAAGAGTTTGAAATCTTGGGGTCTAACTGTGTTTATTCATTCTGCAAACCGAGCTTCAAAGAGAACACATTATTGGCGTGGAAATTTCCCATCTTGATGGAGTTTTGAGCCCCATTCTTCAGCTGAATCATTCAATAAGAACAGAAAAGTGCAAGTGAGTTTAATTCCTGTCTGTTAAACAATCATATATACATTCCAAAATGTAAATGCAGGAGTGCAACTGTGCTCCCTCAAGAAAGGTCTGAGTAAGCAGTGTAAAACTCATTGGCTTTGTTTTGCCTTGAAAAAGAGGACGGTTTCAAACTTTTATTTCCTCTCTTGAAAGCACAAACAGTTCACAGGCACGTTCTGTAGGAATCTTAGCAGGCCCAGGGCAATGTAGTGAAGTCTTTGACAGCCAGCAGTATAATGGAGGAGCAAATCACACAGATGAATAAGTTTTTCTTTTGTGAGTTGTTGTTGTTTGCAGATTACAGAAAAACAGGAGACAAGCACAATGACCTTCCTACTTAAAAAGTCTCAGTTTTGTAATTTTGTTTAGTTCTAGAGTTGTGTTTTTCCTCTTTTGTACACACACAAATCAAAGCTCACCAGAGGCAATCTTGCATAAAGTGACAGCTGTTTATTTAAATTATCTTAGCCTCATTCTATTTCCATCTTTCTCTGACAGACATATGTTCAATTGGTGCATTAGAAATAGATGCACATATTGCTTGCCATCCTGTAGGAACTGGACAATACTGGTTGCTCAGACAGTTGTATAATATTTGGGATCTATTTAACAAGTGTTGTTCTTATTTTTTTATTTCAAACAAATCAGTGGCACATATGTTTGAGTAAACATTTTGACTGTTTTGTATTGGGAGATATGATTAATTGATCATAATAACACCAGAAAAATGTCAAGAGAATGCCCAGCCTCAAGTTAGGTTTAAAACTGCCCTGAGTTTGCTGTAAGTGCAGCTTGCAGGGTATATGAAGGTGTAATAATTTGTCTCCATTTGGAATGTAATTTGGATTTTATGGGAAAACAGTTAATGTAAGTCTGCCATCTTTTTTGTTGTCAGAAAAACTTTCAGAACCAAACCATCTTCAAGGGTTAATTTCTCAGAGCAGGTTTGAAATTGTGCATCTTTACTTTTCCTGAGGGCTTCTAAAGCGAATATACTTGAAGGACACAAAGGGAATATACAATTATTTTTACCCATGGATAAGAAACAGAGGCAGCTCTCCCACAGCCAGTCCAGAGCAGGCACAGGGCAGAAGGACTGACCCTGAGAGGAGCAAGTTCTCATTTTCAGTGTAGTTTAATTAATCCATGTTACTCAGTCACTGCTCTCTTTGACCCTCTTGCCAGTATATCTGTTACACTTTATTATTTTTGTAATTCTGTTGCATTTGGCATCAGAAATGTCCTGAGATTGCCACCCTCACAAGTGCAGTCTCGTCATGAGTTCCCCAGGGATGGCACCCAAGGTTTGGGCATCCTTTAAGCCTGTAAAAGATACTTGTTTTCCCGATCCTAGATATCTAAAAATCCAGATTTCAAAAAGAGTATTGAATGTTTTAATGTTGTTTCAATGTCCAAATCAGTAATGTTTTTTAATGAATATTTGTCTTTTCGTTACATGGTGTTACAGCATTCTGATGATCAGTCAAATGCTTGGAGGCAAATGATCAGTTTTGCTTGGAGGCAAAGGGCAAACCAAGCTGATATCAAATCTTCCACTCTGAATTTAACAACATTCCTAATTTATACTTGGATTTTTATTAAAATATATGTGGGTTAAACATAACTTGATAAACCTTACATACCACAATTTCAAAGTCAGTTTTGGAAAAATCTTTTCTTATGTGGAAACAATACTTTTTAAAGTTCCTAAGAAGAAAAATCAATCCTTGTTGGGTAGCATGAGGTGTCTCAGGAGCATGGAAAACTCCTCTGGGGAGCTCCAAAGGCTCTGAGAGACAGGGTTACTTCTAGAATCAAACCAGCTGTTCCAAACTACGTGTGAATAACCTGACCCATGCCATTGCCCACTGCAAACACAGATTCTGTGCTCTGGTTTTCAGAAGTGCTCCAAGGGCTTGGTGCTGGTTGTTGAGCAGCAGCAGCAATCCAGAGCAGTCAGAAATTGCCACCAGCATTTCCTTCCTCGCTCACAACTCCTCAGGAACATGGTTCCCCAGCAATTAGATTGAATTTTCGTTTCTTCTTCCCTCCTTATGGCCTAAAATCTTCCTCGTGGCAGTCTAGAGGTGGAACCTGTGTAAAGGAAAGGTCCAGGGGAGAGGAATAAGGAGTTCTGGGATGTTTGCCCAGTAACATCAGTGCTCAGCACTTTCTCATTTAGCTTCATCGTTTCCAGTAAGAAAAGATGTTTTCTGAACAGTGAAATGAATTCTGTGTACACCTGTCATTTTCCATGGTTTTCTTTATATTCTGCTCTCTTGAATATTTATTGATTCCTATATTACCAGTTTGAGACCCTTTCATGCCTATTATCTATACCCTCTACAATCTGATTTCCAAAAATCAATATACTGTAACTAAATAGATGTTTCTACTTTCTGCTTACGAAACAAAAGCAGGACCCCAGCAAGGCTGCAGGCTGAAATGAGAAAATACAGAAAAAAGGATCAAGTGCACATCAGTGTGAATATTTACTTGCAACATATTTAAAGGTTAAAACAGTGAATTGGCTCTATAATAAATACAAAACCATAAAGTTGTTAGAATTCCCCTTTTTGATCATGAATTTATCTTTCAAAGTTAAAATATTATAAAGTAGGAGTAAAACTATACTGTTTTTTTTCCCCAAAGATTAATTTGTAAGGAAGAAATTGAAATATCAACACTTAAAATACTTCAGAAATGAACCATTTTGCCATTTTACTTGCTATTTCTAGCACTACATGCTTGCATGTTATAAAATGAACCAAAATCATTCATTTGGAATGACTTTCTCTAAATTTCCACATTTACTCCTATGTAGAGCCTGAGGGAGTTCCTCTGGTTTCAGTTCTTCCACACTTTTAACCTTAAATGATGGAAGGAAAAAGTAAACTTCCCAAATCTGTGGATGACAATGACCTGCAGGGGCCTGCAAATAATTTGGAGGACAAGGTTACAATTTAAATTAACCTTCCTAAATTGGAGAAACCACCCGGATCTCACAGATAACGTCCAGGAAATGCAAGAGTGAAGCTGGGCAAGGAGAAATGAAAATGAGAAATACAACATGAGTGAGGACTGAGTGGGGACAGGGATGGGTGCAGGAGTCAGGGAGCTCTAAAATCAGTGGGTCAGGAAGGAATTTTGTGTTCTGCTGTACCTGTAGAGGACACAGAGCTCTGCAGGTAGAGATTTGTAAAATTTGGTGAATTTAGTGCAGGAAACACAAGGTGCAGGCTGGAAAGGCTTCCAGAAAATAAGGGTTGTAATGAAGAGGGGAAAATCAAATATGGTTCACGATGTTTGAGACTAGAATTAATTTATGCTTTAAAACTTTTAGAGGAGCAGTTCTGGAAGTCAGAGGTCATGAGTGCCAACATTCCCTCAGAAACCATGACTGCAGAAGTCACTTGGGGACATTGTGACTTTGCTGCCACTGTGTTTTTAAGAACAAACATAGAATAACAGCAAGAAAACAGGAAAATTGCCTTTTTTATTATTTTCTTAACCTATATGTCTTCTCACAGGCTTTTAAAATCTTGGAGCAGGTTCAGAATGTGGAAAATATTCTGTATTTTGTTATCATGCACTTGTTTAGTCCTCAGCATCTGTAAGAATGCTTAGAAGTTGTGTTGATAATTTGAAATAACTTTTCTCATTTATGAAAACTTCCATGTGTTCAATGTGAAAACACTACACTCAAAATGAGGCTCAGCTCAGCAAAGAATAAAACCTCAAATTATCCCACTGCTATATTATAAAATTTATTATATAAATCCTCTTATATTATTTGTTCTATTTAATTGATTACAGTCAATGAAAGTAAATTATACTAAAGAAATTCCCGCTCAGTTGTGACAGGCACAAGTTGTACTCATTAGTCAGACTTTTGCAGAGGAAAATAAATAAATATAATCAAACCAAAATGAAATTTCATATTAATATTAAATCATAATTATAAATTATATATTAATTATAAATTTAACTGATTCTCATATTCTGGTATTGGAAACAGGGAAATTGGGATCAGACTTTTTAAGGGGTGAGAGAGAGAAAAGAAAAAAGCTTTTCTAGGAATTCTGGTGGCTCTGAGAGCAAAGTTCTGGGAGACAGCATTTACTGCCATGTTCTTTAATTCTGCCTTTTGCTGCAGGCTCAAACTCATAGGAGGAAACAGATTCTCATTTTTTAAGTCAATGGGCAAATTATTTTCTCCTGCTGAAAGCAAGGAGTAATGGGACTGCACAGAGATTTGTAACTCCAGGAAACTAATTTCAGCTTTTTACCACAGAATTTTTGGATACTGTGGGTGTGAGTAGCAATCTTTAAGCAGAATTTTGGTCTAAAACTGTCTTGTATCTGAAGGGTTCTGTATGGGGTTTGTTTGTTTTGTTTTAAGAAACAGGCTTCCAAAAAATGTGACTTTTGGAAGGTTTTAAAAGTTGCAAAAACGATTATTTAAAAGAGAGAGAGAATACCTTTTTCCTAGGAGTTATTTATCAATATGATACCATCTGAAATGTGGAAATGGCAATTATAAAGGTCACTTTAATTAAATTTAGAGCTATCTTCAGGCTTGCATCTATTTAATTCCCTGGTGACTCAGATTAAATATAGAGCAATCCAGGCCAGTATTCTATACACAGGCTATGAAGATAAAAATCATGAATGTGTGCTCCTGTCTGGGCTTTACTGATGCAAGGACAGAGTTTCAGGTTAAATCCACTTGTTTTATTTCTGATTTTGTCTTTTTCTGTTTTCACCCAGTACCTTAGGAGCTCCTGGGTTCTTACCCCAAGCAGATGTATCTGTACAAAGAGAAACTCTCACAAACCCATAGGCTCCTTAGTTTGCATCCTTTTTCTGTTTTATTCCTTTCCCTAAAACAGCCTTGACTTGTTGGATGTACTCTTGCTTTCAAGGCAAAGAGTTTCAGAATTCACTGAGATAAAGCTGTGCACCACCTGGATATCTGGTTTTTAACAAAGCTCAGAGCACTCCCCCCATAAATGATGAACAAATAAACTTTCACCATCTATAATAGCAATATATTTCTGAGATGCTGTTGGCATTCTGTGACTTCCATTTAAGTGCCTCTTTGAGTTTGTACACACTACAAAAGCCTCCATCTGAAAAAAATGCAGCTAGAAGAAGTTGCAGTTATTATAATAATAATTTTTACTACTATTATTATTTTTAAATGATTGAGAGGTTTAAAAGCACCAAGAAGAGTTTCCTTTATACCCCTGCCACTCTCAGGCTCTTTTCTTGAGCTGAAGCTTCTGAACAGGTTGCAGAAAAGTGAGTGCACTGTTGAGCAGGGCAGGTTTGGATCATTTAATTCCTACTCCTTGTGACCTTCTCAGGCTCACTTGGAGAAAGATAGCATTCTGCACTGATAAGACCTTGCCTTCAGGAGTGTGCTCTCAGAGGATTTTCAGCCCAAGCCCGGTGGCAATGAGATGTTTTCCCTGGGCAAGCCCAGTTGCAGCATGGGGTGTGTTAATGAGAACTCCAGGTAGATAATTGCAGGGGCTCTGCAGCCTTCCTCAAACCCAGCAGCTGCTCAGGGACAAGCAGCATGGGGCCATACAAAGCTTAACTTTTCAATTTTAACAAATGAAATTCCACTTTAGGAAAATCAAATAGCTCAGGCTTAGCTTAGGCAGCCAGTCTCTCCTTATGTTTTTCCATCTCCTCCTTATTTTCTGACTCACACAGATTTTTTTTTTAATTTAGCTGCTAAGTTTTTCTGCCAACTTATTCTTGAAGTTTCTTTAAAAACCACACTGTTTAATTTTCAAACTTTTTCATTGGTTTTGCTTACTTCTGAAAGTGTTTCCATAATGCTGATGGTTTCAAACATAAAGGCTTCCAGTACTGAATCAAATCCTGAATGAGGTCAAAATCAGCAAGTAGAGGATCAGGAGGAAGGATTGGTGGGGTTTAATTCTTAATGACGTAGAAAGTAACATTAAATAGATTGATGATATAGAATTATAATGTATGGAAGTAGAAAAGACTCGTTCTAGGCTCAAGACCAAACTCACAAGGCAAGCAAGAATATCAAACCAGAATCAACCCAGTAAAAAACAGGGAAGGAAAAGACATAATTTGGTAATTTCCAAAGACCTCTACTGCCCTTGTTTCCTCTTTGTTAATGAACACAAACCTTTCAGGTGGTATGGAATTGATTTTTACCCCATATATCACCCATCTGCTGTTTCAGAGTCTTTAATGCCATAAGGATAAGCTCATCATTGAAGTAAGGCAGGAAATCACCCAGAAGTTATTTCAAGCATTGTACTCCTCACTATTTTATTTCAAGCTCAAACGATCAGCTATATTTGTCATCCTCAAATATTAAAATAAATTAACAAATTGCATTCCCAATATTACCATTATCTGTGTGTGATCTCTACAGCTGCATCCAAACCTTCAGTCCTGTAAGATCATCCTTAGGTTTTAATCACTGTTTGAGTTATTTGGTCAGATCATGGTTATATTCAAGTTTATAAATTAACAGCACCAATAATTAGTGGCTTAAACAATCCCATGAAACATTTATGTGTAACCTCCAGAATATTTGGCTGATGTTAATAAGGTGTGAAGAAAATAAATGGATTTGGTGATTTTTTTGTATTGCCACAACAAAACTTGCTGTGCCAAGGACTTGCAGAAACTACTTTTGAGTGTGTTCTGGGCCAGCCCAGCACTTTGGGCTCTGCAGCAATTCTCATTGAAATAACATCAGATCAAAGCCCACTGCAGCAAAAATATTTACTTTGGTAAACAAGTCAGCTCAAAAATTTCTACAGGCTTGAAACCTGTGATTGGAAAAGTTTTAAAAGGAACTTTAAATAAATATTTCTTTTCGTGGTCTTTTGTGTTCTGTATAAAGCTTGCAATTTGTTAATACACCAAATGGAACTGTAGGTGCACCTGCCTGGCTTTGGGAAACACAACATTTCAAGGGATTTTAGCCCCTAAATAATCAGTTTTTCAACCACAGTTAATAGGAATTTAAAAATAAGGGCTATCAAATTAGCATAGCACTGTTTGGCACACATTGGGTTGCATATTGAATGATATGCTCTGTAAATTAACTTATCCTTTACATTAATTGGTGCTAATTACTGCAGATCTGTTTAATATTAATGTGTTAATCTGTACATCAGTGACTGGAATTGCACATTAAATTCAGAATGTCAGTCGCACATTCAATTCAGAAAGTCTCTGATAATGTAATTTGTAGTTTATGTTATCATTAGAGTGAGAAAACATGAAATAAGTCGGGTATAGTACAAGGCTGATTATCCTGTGTGCATGTGTGAGGGTAAGGGGGAAATGTTCTTTAATCTGCTTGAGGACTGAGCAAATTTATCAGGATTGGGCTTTTTTATTCTCATTTCTGTCCCTTTGAGATTGCCAATGCCACAAAGACCATCTCAAAACTTATAACATTTCCTTTTAAGACCAAAAATATAGATATTCAGTTTTTCTTCTGAAAATCATGTGATTGTTAATTAAGGGTGGGGGGGAAGAAAAGCCAAGCAACTTTAAAGTTTGTTTTGAGTTCATATCAATGAATTCTTGAAAGAGCTTTGCCATAAAAACGTGCAAATTTAAAAAGAATATGGATAAAAATGGTTATTTGACCTGCCCTAGTTTTGACAAAGTGTGAATTTTGGGTGGGTGTATTTGTCAGTTCCTCAGATATCTACAATTTTACATACTTTAAAATGTATATTTAAGCAGGGCTTAAACTGTTTATCGACCTTATCTTGTGTGTTTAGTTAAACCCTGAAGATCCTTCAGTTGTGAGCATCCAGAATTCCTTATTTCTGTGTTCTATATGGCTTTCCAACTTATTCAAATGTACTCATAGGGAAATTGAAGCACATTCTGGACCTGCTGGTCCAGAAACACATCAAATGATGATGAAACACACATTCTATAGAGATTTTAGGTGACCACAGAGAACTGTATAACATTTATATTCCTTTCCCCTCCACCCCCAATGGTTTGAGAGGGGCAAACATTTGAAACTCAGTTTCTAGAGGTATTTTACCAGAGATGGTGCTTGTAATGCAAGTGTAAATTATGGCATACAATGTTCAAGAAATATTAAAATAACCGTTCCTATAATTACATTGTATGCCCTGCATTCTAATATCTAATTTTTCTACTTTTCTCCAAAACCTCATAAAATAGGCTGTTAAAGTTAACTGAGGCAATAAAATAACTGTGATAAATTTACATTTACAGCACTGTTTTTTATCATGTTTAAATCACGATGCATAAACCGAGGGACAATCAATAAACATCTATGGAAAAATTTGCATTTAAAATTTTAAAGTGCAATCTTTATGGACTGCTCAAGAAAGGTGTTTGTGTCATTTGAACTCTGTCTCAGCTCTGAGGTTATGTCTTAACAGAATATTAAAAAGTGCTGGTCAGTCACATATTGGAAAAAAAGCAACCAGGATTTTATTTGGTTTAATAATTATTTGTTATTTATTTGTTAACATACAAGAAAATTCATCAGAGTTATGACCAAGTAAGTTATTATTTTAATATTTAGGGTTTTTTCCCTTTATAAAGCAACTTAAAAATAGACGGGAAATTTCATTGCACCTTGAAATCTTCTACTATTTTTTTGGACTGAACTCAGGTTGCATTTTGTACCTGTGGATGTTGTGTGTGCTCACTATTTCTGAATGTCTGCCCAGAATTTATTTTACACTCCAAGTTGTAACTGCATAAATACACAGAGAAATTTTAGCCTTAGCATGTCCAATTTATTACAGCCATCACTTTGTAAATTTAGATATTTCAGATATAAACCCCCTTTTTTTCTCTTTTGTTTTTCTCAAAATATGAAGAAACCCTTAACCTGAAATAACTAAATAGTTAATATATACAGTCAGAGTTTAAAAATAACATTTTTTAGTGCCTTTCTTCTAAATAAAGGCACAAAAAAATATGAGAGTTTCTTAGTGTATCTTCAGTGAGATTTGTGTGCTTGGTAATAAAAAATATTCATAGCAAGTCATCAGTTTGAAGGCCAGGCCAGATTTTTAAAAGAATGTTTTCCTACATAAAGGAAAACTACTCCATAAAGTGACAATTTACATTCCACTGAAAAGTACAAACTATCTTCTGGGCTAACACATTTCATAGAGAAATATTATAAATCTTCCAGAAAAAAGTGGTGATTGGAGAAAAGCAAATGCAAAACTTAGTGTCATGTCAGTAAAAAACTACATCACCTGAAATAGGAGATTAATTTGTTGATTTAATTTTTAAAATATTTTTACTCGCTGTAAAGTGGTCTGGTTTGTAGGTTAGAAAGCTGTTTATGGGTTAAAACCAGTTTTATGGGTTAGGCACAGTCTTCAGTTTAACTCTATAAAAGCAATATGCTAAAAAAGCAAGAAAGATCTCCTTTGGGCAATTTTGCTTGAAAGCAAAATCAATAAAGAAAAGTGAATTGTCAACAATGGCTGGCGATTCATAAATCTTTCTTTTATTTATTATTGAAAAACATCATGCTGATCAAACAAGTCTGTGATGTCAACCTTCCCTTTATTTAGCTAGAATACAGAATTGCTTTGGTCAGAAAAAGAACACCATGGTTTTGTAAAGAGGTGCAGGTTTAGCCTTCAAGGTTAATTCTAAATCAAGGTTTTTAGAGCTCTACTTTAGCATCTGAAATAAAATGTTCTTAGAACTTCATGATGAATGGGAAATTAAATGTTTACCCTGTTTTAATAAGTAGTAAAACCATGAATTCTGTGCCAGCAGTTTGATGGTTGTATTTGTCCTCCAATTCTCCTATAGATACAGCACCTGAATGAATTGTAGCATCCAGAATAAATATTCATAAGCTCCTGGTTTATCACAGAAGTCTGCCCAAAAGTCACATTTTTCCCTCTAAAACAGAGAAAGGAATAAACACATATGGCTTGCACATCGCCACTTTGAGACAAACAGAACGTGTCAGCTTTCTGAGATGTGGCAAAAGTGTGGAATTGGAGTTGTAAATGTGATATGAGGCAGAAAATCAGGAAATCAGGTTGGTCCTCTGGTTATAATTGTGGTGTAAGTAGGTGCCAGGCCTGTTAATGAGCAGCAGCAGACATCACAAACATTTATCTGCACCTTTAATCCAAGGCTGGTTTTCTTCTGGTACAAGCATCATCCTGGTGTGGACAAAGCAAGGAGAAGCACCTGGCACTGCTCTGCCTTTGACAGGAATATGTGGCAGTGGCTCACAGGTTTCTTAAATAGAGACTTGAGTGTATTTGTCATCTCAGTCTTCCTTTTGATTTTTTTACCTTTGAAATAGTTCCAGTTCTAGTGCTGTGCCACTGGAAATGCCAATTCCAGTGGCATGGCAATTACACAAATATTGGTATGAGACTGACAGGAATTGCTGATATATCTAACTGAACATAACATCAACATGCTCAAATAATTCTGAATTAGTTCATCATCTGAATTCCTTCATACCTGCATCTTTCTCCCTAGGAACTTTTCTGTAGTGAATCTGCCTTTTGGAAAAAATGTGTGTTCCATGGCCTGGTCCCACACATTTGTACTGGGAATCTTTTCAGCTTTGCAGGCAACAGATTAATTCTAAAAGTTCTAAAGGTGAAAAAAAATTTTTAAAGTAAAAACCAATGCAATTTAGCATTTCAAGCATATGAAAATTTCAGGGGGGTCACTGAAAAACTCAGGGAGTGCATAAATCCAAGTGCTGTGTAAACCCTGCCTTAGCTGGACAGCTGCAGGGTGATTTAAATGAACCTGTGCTTGGCCAAAACCCAAATAAGGCCAAAGTTTACAGTTCATTGTTTGCCTTGGACTAAAATAGTTGGCAGTTACAGAAGGTTAAATGTGCCTTGGCTGATATATTACGGGGTTTTTTTGGTTTTTTTTGTTAAGTAAGCCAAGCAACAGGGTATTAAAACACAAAAGTGGTGCTGTGCTGGTGGCACTACAAACAGCCAGGTGTGACAGATGTAGACCTGCCATGCACCAGGCTGCCCTGCCTCCTGATTTCAGATTTCCTTTTGGGGTTAAACTTTGTCTAGACTAAATCAGTTATACATTAGGCAACATTTCTGATGGAACAAATGTAACAGCCCAGGTGGTTTTGATAATTGCTGCTGTTGCTAGATTTTTTTTTCCCCTGTCTTTTCCTAGGAACTTATATTTGATGAACTTTTCTCGTCAAAATATAGGAACTGTACTTATATTCCTACATACCCTATTCTAACAGACTCGTCTTTAATACAGATGAGGTTAAAGGCCCATTTAATTCTCTGAGATTTGGCTGTGGCCAAGAGTGGATATCAGGGGACATGTGAGGTTTTGTGGAGCAGAGAATTCCTGAGGCAGAGACAGTTTTGGTGTGCCCAGGAGTTGGGTGGGTGTCCCTCCACACCCAGGGGGCAGCCAGGGCAGGGAGGCTGATTTGGGGCTGGTTGATTTGGGGTGGTTGATTTGGGGTGGATGATTTAGGGAGGGTGATTTGGGGAGGCTGATTTGGGGTGGTTGATTGGGGGTGGATGATTTAGGGAGGGTGATTTGGGGAGGCTGATTTGGTGTAGCTGATTTGGAGTGGTTGATTTGGCATGGCTGATTTGGGGTGGATGATTTAGGGAGGGTGATTTGGGGTGGCTGATTTGAGGTGGGGGATTTGGGGAGGCTGATTTGGTGTAGCTGATTTGGAGTGGTTGATTTGGCATGGCTGATTTGGGCTGCCTGATTTGGGGTGGATGATTTAGGGAGGGTGATTTGGGGAGGCTGATTTGGGGTGGCCATCCTGTGCTGTGACAGGGCACAGCCAGCCCATCCATCACAGGAATTCTGTCTGTTCAGCCCTTGCCAGCCCCTGACATCTTTGCCAACACAATATTCTGCTGTCTCCAGAAGTGATGAGCAATCACTCCTGGCTCAGCCTCAGCAGGTCATTTGTAATGTGCTCTGGATCTAGGGAGCACCACAGAGGTTTATGGGCAGCACATTCTGAGGGTCCTGCAGATCCCATCTTTAATCATTGCACAGCTCTCCCATTAAGCTGTTCCTCATCCTCTTCTTACCCTGCAGGGAATTCCATTAATGGATAACACATCTTTTATCTAACAGGAATAGCTCCAGATTATTTTTTCTTTCTTTATCATTACACATATATGGTAAAGGTACATTAAAAAGTAAGCAACCATTTTTGCTTTCAAACTGATCCATAATTGTCAGGCTAAAGGGGAAACATGTATGGCCAGCTAGAAATGAGGATTAATTACATTTGAACTATCCATAAATTGAAGTTTCTTTATGAAGAATTCTTGTACTTCACCAATTCTTGTCTGTTTAGAAACAGAAGCAGACACAAAAAACTACAGTCACAAAACCCAAAGATGACTATGAAATATTTTTTAATGACTGATCAACAAATGCAGTTATGCAGACAATTATGCAGGGTCCTTCATAGGCTGTAGTTACTCATCCTAAAGCATTATTAGTTTGTAATTCTGGCCTAGAAGACACCAGATATTTCCATCAAAAAGAGGAGAGTATCACTGTATGAGTTAGAAAGAAGAATACATTTGTCAGTTATAGGGTTGAATTACAGGATTTTTTTCAGGAAATACAGGCAGCAAGTAGTGTTAAGGGTCTGTAAAGTTTCTCACAGACAACACAGCTAATCCCCTGATCTGTGGTGCTTGCATGTCAAAGAGAGGACAGTTAAATTAGCTGGACTTCATTTTTTTCCACTGTCACTGAAGAACAATATTTTACTTTCTCTGCAGACAGCGGCAGGGCTGATGCATCTTCCCTTAGTGAGCCAACACCTTTTATTTTTTTTTTTTCCCAGCTCAGTTCTGAAAGTTTGTTGACCTTGTTTCTTATCTAACATGGCAGAAGCTGCTGATCAGGACTGCTGCTGCTGCTGATTTCCCAAACTACGTGTGTTATCTCCTTTGATCTTTTTGTATAAAGCCAGTCAGATAATTGATCTTTTGGGCTTGGTAAGCTAAAAAAGACTAACAATGAAACACAGACCAGAAAAAATATTTTGCAGTAACATGAAATATTTATTTGAAACACAACAGTTTGTGTTTACTTTTCAAGACCTTAGTTTTCTAAACCAATTTAAATGCAAGTTGCTTCTTGTAGTCAGAGAATGAAAATATAGAGAAATATATACAGATAATAAATGTTTAATCAAAATTGGCCTAATGTTGCAAAGGCGATTACTCCTAAAGCTGTACATTTATTTCGCTTGTTATCTCATCGTATATGCCACTCTCTGCTTTTTTTGAATGATGAATTAGGGGATTCTGGGGAGCCCAGGTTTTTGGTATTAAAGCTGGTCTCTCTTCTCACTAATTTACAATTAGAGGCTGAGACAGTCTCTGGGAGAGTGAGAAGTGAATTTGATGTTGAGAGTTCCTTATCACCTCTGCCTGAATAGCGGTGAACCTGCAGCCGGTCTGAACAAAGGGATTTTCACCCTCCGTGTTAATGGGCTGAGGAATTGCTCATGTGCACTTGGGTTGGGAATAAAAGTGAAGCCCTTGAGGACACACCTCGTGGCCACATCTGAGGCACATGTCTAATTTTCTCCTTATTATGTTGTTTCCATGCTATTAACTGATCCACTCCAAGAAGTCAGAGAAAACTTGGCCTCACGCCCTGAATTCTTGTCAGCGGACTTTGAAGCTTTTGTGTTTTATCTGGCAAACCTAAATCTTTATTGATTTTCTTATTTAATCACATTTCCCAGAGAAAGCACGGAGAATAAGCCACTAGACTAGGGCTTAAGAAATTTCAGTTTAAGCCTTTTTTTTACCAGTTTTCCTCTAAGTCATTTAGGTTTTAGTACCTCAGTTACTCCAATGGAATTGAATAACACTTCACAGTTTTACAGGATGTTTGTAAGGGTAATTTCATTAAAGATTTAAAAACTGATGCTACAGTAAAAACCCATCTGACTACAATTTCCTGCCATGGAAAATTGGTGGGGAAAAGAACATTTTTTTTGCCATACTGATATCAGAGTCCCTTGTTACTTGAAATAAAACTCATCCAAACAAAGGCAGGGCAGACTCTGCTTGATGAAGTTCCTGCATTACCCTGCAAAGAAAATTTGACATTTTTGTGATGTTTGGGCAAAGTTCTTGAAGATGGGAGGATTCATTCCCTGCTGAACATGGTGGTTTTATAAACAGGAAATTAGAACAGCATTTATGGTCAGGAATGCTTTTCACATGAGATGAGCTTTCATTGACTTTTTGACACCTTTTCTACCTTGCCTTATTTTCTTAGTCGCTTCTTCTTTTTGGGGTGCCCTTTGAACAGTGGGATGAGGCAACAAAAAATGGATTAAATCTGTTAATTCTGGGTTAGTGATAATTCTTGTGTTCCAGAAGTATCCCATTCTTTGGACTAAGCAATGCTTTAATGAAAAAACCCTAAGCTGAGCATGTAAATCATGTGCTTTGAGCTTTCTGTGCCTCTTACTCCATTGTAGAGCCAGAGGGCCACGTTCAATAGACTTAGAGCTCCAACCAAGACCTTAGAGCACATGTAATTACCACTTGTATCATAATTTATAAACCTGCTGGAACTTATAATCATCTTAAGATACTGTTTTCTTGCCTTTATTTTTAATTAAGCCAGTCCCTGCTTAACTTTTTGTTGTTGTTGATTTTAAATTCTACCCATAAAATCTACCAGACGTGCCAGACACAAAATAAATAAATGCAATATAGAGGGAAAAATGCATATGCTGCCTCTGGCAAGAGGGGTGTTAAAAACTAAAGTGCCCCTATTATAATTGCAATCATTAAGCCGTGACAAATGTATGAACATTATGCAATCAGCTTGAAATAAAGTAAAATATTAAATAAATTTATAATAAAACAACAGGGGAAAAAACCCACCAACAAATAGAAGAGGTTGCTCAGAGCTCCATCCAGCCTGACCTTGAATTTAATTTTAAATATGTTGACAGCAACCCAGAGTATCTGATATTCATTAAAGCTCTGGGGCATATTTAGGTGTAGCCATGAGATGAAGAGGTCTGGGAGCTCTCTCGTGTTCTCTGTACATTGTTTTACACACAAGAAGCAGCACACACCTTTCTTCCTCAGTGAAGTAGGAGAAAATTGTATTGTGAGCAGAAATTTGGGCTGCAAGGATACCACAAACAAGCGAGAGACACTTGTAAGGGTTCTGGCATGGAATAAATGAATGACAGATAATATGGTAGTTCCTTATGGAAACCACCTGCTTCTACCTTGCTTGATCTCAAGTATGGAATTTTCAGATAAATTCCTATCTCCCAAGACCACCTTTCTGTAGAGATCAATGTTTTCCCATTACAAAGGGATTGTTAACACCATATTTTACTGTAATTGAAGTATCTGGTGGTTGCTTCTCAGTAAGAATCACTCAGAACTCACAAAAATAATGAAAAGGATATTACATCTTACTTTTAAATTTTTTCCTTCTTGAGGCTATTAATCAATTATCCTTTAGTGAGTGTAAATGCACACCTTAAATGCTAAAAATAAATTCCACACTAGACAGGTTTATTCCATCAAGAATTTAGTCCTTTTTTTTGTGTGAGTAGGGAAATAAAAGTTCATATTATTTACGTTTTATAAACGTTATCTTGTGTTCCAGTGGTATTTCATTTTATTTGTTTTTCAAGCAAATGATGTCATTCTACCTGAAATATTTGTGTCCTTATTGATTATTTGATCAAGGGAGAAGTTTATTAAAGGTGAATGCTGGGAGAAAGAAAAAAAATATTCACACTGGGTGGCTTGGCTGAGTACATTTTAGAAAAGTTCCAAACAACATAAAAAATGTATTGGAATTCCCTTAAAATGACATAAATATGGAGTCTGCAAAGAGAGCCCAAGGCAAGCTGCTGCAGGGTGGTCACAGCAGGTCCATGTGTTCTCCAGTGGAAGTTGCATTGCCCACGAAGTTTTGAATATTAAAATTGTCACTGTGGTGACAATAACATGTTCTTAATTTCTCATTCCAAACAGTTGTTTCAATAGTGGAGGGAGCTGTGTGATAAAATTCTGGAGTGTTCAGACCTGGTGCTTTCTTCAGGCTCTGTTGTGGAGCTCGAGCATCACTGCTGCTCCTTCCACTTAGAAATTTCATTTTTATCGGAGTGAAACGGGAGCTGTGCCTGGGTGCACAAAGGGAAGTTACCGTGGCAAATGTTATCAGCTGCTATTGGCAATTAGCTTACAGAGGATTACTGGGGGTTTTAAGTGCTTAACTAGAAAGGTGATATATTGTGTGCTAATGAAAGGGAAAATTTTAACAAATGTAGGTCATCTCTGAGCAAAATTAGCATTCAACAGAAGTTGCCTGTTATGTCTCAACTTCAGGAAGCCGAGCCTATAGACTTTAAACCATGGTAGGATGCTGCCCTCTTCTGCTGATTCTAAACTCAGTTTTTCTTTACAGCAGTTGCAGTGGTTCTGAGCAATTTTTATTCTCTGCCAGATACTGTGGTAGCTCTTTAAAACAGAAAATAAGTGACATTTGCAAGCACACTCAAACTATATATTTAATGCTGACAATGTATGTAAGAAAAACACATGGACATTTTACAAAGTGTCCCAGGGGTTTGATGTATTATTTTAATTAGGTTAAACCAAGCAAAATTCCTTCTCAACTCTTTTCTCTCTTCCAAACGTAATAGATGGGAATTAAATGATGAAGCTGGACTTTGAGCTGTGTAAGGACACCTTTCAGTTTGTCAGGTGACAAATTTATTACCCATGGCCTGTTTTGTCTGCTAGGCAAACCTGTCCCGTGTGGAGCAGCACAGATCTGCCAACAGCTGCTAAAATGAGCAGGTTTGTGCTAAAAGTTGCAGCTTCTCTGGGTAGAGGCAGTGCTTGCATTCATGGCATTCACAGTAAGCTCTGAGGGTCCTGGCTCAGATTTGTCTCATTTAGGGAAGAGAGAGCTCCTTTCATTTTCATAGGGGAAATAATGGATTTGTGACTTAACACTGCCCTTTAGCAGGGTTGATCCTGAATAGAAATGTGCTCTTGCATTTAGCTCCTCTCTTGTGATCAGACGTGGAAAATTATGGGAATGAAGGCAAGGGAAGAGATGAAATAAATTAATTTTTTACTTTGCCCCTGCATTGCAAATGTAGGTATTTGAATCGCTTAGCACTTGTGCAATTCAGATATAGATTTAATAAGGGATTCTGTGATGTGTGGGATATGGAAATGTAGGGCTGCATGTAAGTGTGTTTTCAGGCACTCTAGCTATCAGAAACACCTTTTTTTAAAGAAGAAAACCTTTTCACAATAAATTTCAAAATAAAAACCTGGCCATGGTGAAGACTCCTTTACTACCTGCCTTCAGAGACCCTTCACATTGCAAAGATAAGGATGTTTCCCAGGAAAGGG
The DNA here is from genome assembly GCA_013397075.1 of Rhabdornis inornatus. Lineage (NCBI taxonomy): Eukaryota > Metazoa > Chordata > Aves > Passeriformes > Rhabdornithidae > Rhabdornis > Rhabdornis inornatus. The sequence continues at coordinate 1,424,949 of VWZS01001110.1, read as the reverse complement.
AATCTGCTTTTATTATATTTTTGCTATTTCTTGTCAAGTTGCATTGTTTTCATCCTATCTGTATCTCTAACAAAGCTTAAGTGGAAGGAGTCACACAGAAAACGATCAAACAATGTTTAAATCCATCTTTGAATCTAACACCACTTTTCTTCTGCAGTACCTCTGCAGCAGGGTAGTGGTCAGTGTGGCTTTTGTAAGCAGAGTCTTTCCACAAATTCTGTGACATTTCTGCCCGGAATCATCAGGAATATATCCATGTCATAGGGTAGCACTGGGAGAAGTCCCTAAGGAACAGGCTGTGACTGGGATTAAAATGGAGCTGGTTGGAGATGACTCTGTGGTTCAGGATAATGCTGACTGGTACAGATCTATCCTATGGCATTCCCAGGGTGTTGATTCATCCATCTGGGGAAATCCACAGGAAGTGTAATACTTATGGCTTGATTGAAATTTAGTTATAAAAGCTTTCTTCAGTGACTCTCGCTGTGATAACACTGCTCCTCTGACTGCAGTTAGGATATCCAGAGCAGTTTTCACCACTACTCAAAAGCTGATACACCCTCAATTTCACATCAAGTTGCCCCTTTCAGGTAACAAGTGTTTCGGCAGCTGTAGCTGCCAGCACTGAGTTACAAGTATGGGAGAAGTGGGAAAGGACAAGAGCTCACAACAATGAAATTCTTTTGGGAAAGAGTGAAAATGCTTCTCAACTCATTTGCTCAATACTGAAGAGTAGTCTCTTCATATCTATGATTTAATGAGCTGTTGCCTTAAAAACGACTGACCTTTGGATGGTGTGTTTGGTATTCCAATAGATGGGGTTTAAGTGGTCAATTTACAATCTATTTAGTTGGACTTAAGTATGGCTTTGAATTGTGAGTTGCTGCAGAGGAATGTAATGGGATTGATAGAATAGTCCTTGTTTATCAGGATGGAAATACAGCCCTGACTTTTGTAGAGCTATAAGTTAAAATTGAAAAATGTCCTGATACAAAAGCTGAAATAACAAGCAGATTGCTTATAGGATTAGGTATATACTCAACAATTGCTCAGTGGGAAATTACTGAACTGAAACATGAAGAGGAATGAGAGGCAGCACAGAGCACAGACTGAGTGTGGATCACTAATGAACTCAAATATAAAAAGTTATTTTTATTGGTAACTCCAGGTATTTAGTTATATCCAGAGCAGGTAAGAGAGCTTCCATCATACACATAATAAATAAACAGATGTTTCTTAACTTGCTGCTGGCTCTGAATCCCTTTTAATTCTATTCTCTGCTCCCCTGCAAGGGAGCACAATGCTAAATTCACTTGGAACATTTAACTTTGGTTCTCTGTGTATAATGACAAAAAATCTCAGAATGTATTTCTTGCAGGAATTAGTTCTGATTATCTATTAGCAGGCAGCCACATTTCACTCAAACCAAGATTTTTATCAACTCTTTTCAGCCCTGATGACTAGCCTGCATTCAGACCAGTTATCAGAGAGGATTCTGTCTTCATGTGATGGAAATATTTTCATTTATTTACAAAGAAGCAGTTATGGCAAAGAAGATAAACTCTCCGTTTTTGGTGTCTGCAGAGGCACCTCAGGCAGGCAGGAGAGGTTTTACCTTTCTCATGCAGAAATGACTCAGAACTCCCCGAGCTCTCAGCTGAGCCCTTCCCCTTTCAGGTGGCAGCCAGGGATGCCCAGGATTGTCCCTGCTGGGTGGACAGCAGTTAATAACACTCCTCCCTTAGCTACTGCCTAAAGCCCACTTATGCTTTAAAATTAGAGATAAATCTAAAGTAATTTTAGATAAATGTGCTGGAAATTCAGGGTGTAATTCTGCATCATCTTATAATCACCACTAGAAATGGGACATGGTTCTGGCTTTAGGGAAGATCCATCTCAAGCAGCTCTTTACCTGCCAGTGAGGCTCACAGTGGTGACTTTCTGGGTTCTGGAATTGAATTCAGGGATGAAATGTTCAAGCAAAGGAAATCACCAGTATTGTGAATGATGATGCTGTTATTGAGTGTCTGTTGGGACAGGGCTGTCTTTCCCAAAGCCTCCAAGGGAAGTGAAGAAAATATTTCAGTGTAGTTTGTGCCTGTGGCTACTTTATGTTTCAAACACTCAGGACACCACCACAGAAATCACAGAGGCAAAAAAAGCTGTGCTAATGATCTACAGAGAAAATGTGCACCTCCAGATACACTGGTGACAGTAAAAAGAGGCTGATATTTCTGATTAATGAAAATAAAAAAAGAGCTTTAATCACAAGGGCTTTATCACAGGGCTTTATCACATCTACTGTGTTTTCCATTGCTGTTTTTGTTATTGTTGTTAAGGTCAAATACATCACTGTATAATTACCATGCAAAGCTGAAAAATTGCTCACATGGGTAAAACTTAAGATAAAGTATTTGCAAATACGACTGTTTATTTTATTCAGAGTAAATGTAAAGTGTTATCTACCCCTACATCAGTTCTTTGAATTTATTACTGTAGAATAGAGAAATATAAGTGGAAATGATGCTCTAAGAGCAGAGCAAATATGTACATTTTCCTTTCATTAGGAGACTCAGGCAATTGACTTGTCATTTAATCTTAATTTTAGGCCTGTTAATGTGAAACACATCATTTCATACATAGTGAGCCACAATGCACTGAACCTTCCAGGCTGCTCCTTTCTGTTGGTGAAAACACTGAGCAGGTTAACCCAGTGCTCCTGCACTCCTGGTGAGCTCCAGCAGAGCTGCAAACATCACATCTCCTGATAAATCCAATCACTGAAATGGCACCATAAATATTTGAGTTATAAATATATTTTACATTTTGATGTTGGGAGACTTGAGTTTAGTTGGGACTTTGTACACTTTAAAGTGAGTTGAAAGATGCCAAAGAATACAGAGAAAAAAAAATTCAAAGTTTGTGATGATGCAGAAAGTTTCTGCCACCTTCCTTAGCCCAGAAAACTGCCGAGTCTAGTGCTACTCTTTTGACAGTACTTTCAGTTCCATAAACTGGGAAGCAATAATTTCATTTTAGTGTTTAATCCATTGTAATGAAGTTCTCACAAAACACATAATTAGAGCATAACTCTGAACATAAGACACAAACTTTCATTTTGAATGGTAATTAAAGATACTCAAAAATTCTGAAAGTCAGGCACTAAAATTGGTAAGAAGTGTCAGCAAAGGAAGCTGCACTGGGCCTAAGAGAGTCTTAATGTGATGCAGGGAAAAATTTCCAATCCCAAATTATAATTTACCTTTTTTTGAAAAAAACAAACAAACAAAAAAGAACAACAACAAAAAAAACCCTTAAATGAGATAAATAAATTGGGGCAAGAGGAGGTAGCAGGTAGGAAAGCTGGGTGACAAAAAATTACAGAGATTGCTGGGACAGATTCAGTTCCAGATGTGGGTGCAGAAAGGGCAGGCAGGAGTCTCACTCATGATGTGTTGTTCTGTTCTGTTTTGTTTATGTCCTGACTTTATTTAATGTATAATTATCATTGAAAACTTCTTCAGGTTCAAATAGAAATTTTGACAGAACTTGGAAAGTGAACAGCACTTAAAGTGAGCAAATTGGCATGAATTCATGGCTCTGCTGTTCAGAATTTTGTACATAATTAGTAGCAATGTTTGAACATTTTGGTTTGCCTATAAACAGTGGGGGAAACATCAAGGAACTGGATTGAATAGCAATGTGCAGTTATAAAATCTCTTTAAATAACCAAGGAAGTATCATTTGTTTGACAAACTGTCTGCTGAAATATTATTTCCCTCCTCCTGGAAATATATCTGTTCAGTGGTGTCCCAAGGATCTGTGAAAAATCAGGCAGAAAGTGCAGATTTAACTCATTTGGTGGATCCAAGGGCAGAGGAGCAGCTGGACACTGTTGGCTGTGGGACTTGTTCTGAGCCACGTTGGAGTCAGTAAGTCAAGAGTCTCTCTGAATTCTTCAGAGAGAAATCAGAGTACAGGGATTGAATTAAAGCCTTGGGATGGATTGAAGTATGTTAAGCCACTCACACATAAAGCAGAAATATAAGTTTAAGTTTCAGTATAAGCAAGCAAGCAAGTAAGTAGAATGGGTTTTAAGTGCTTTTACTCAGTAAAAGGTCTTAGATATCAGTGTAGAAGTTCGAGTTCTAGTGAAGGTTGAAAAACATAGTCTTAGACACCAGGGGTTCTGTGGGGGCTCCAAGAATATAGTTTCAGACATAATAGAGTTAGAGTTAAGAATATTGCTGACATTTTTCAGTTAGAACAAGATAGACCATGTACACAGTTTATACACAGCCTGGCGTGCTAAGAAACCAGAATTCTAACAGGTTAAGAAGTAGTGGTCGCAGTTTGTGTCTGAGCTAGTTGGGAAGTTTCTATAAAAGAACATGGATCAGGGAGAGCTGGTGCATTTTGCCATTGCCTTTTGCTTTTGCCATTGCTTTGCTTTACTTTTGCCTTTGAGACTGATGTGCTTCTGCAATAAACAACTTTATAGCAACTTTCAGCTGCTTGGCTCGTTGAAGAAAACAACCCAACAAGTGTGGGTGCCTAAGAGCACCCAGAGGTCTAACCTCACAAACCTGACAAGGGAAAGGGGACAGTGACAAAGGGAAAGGGGACAGTGACAACATCACTGAGGTTGTCTCTCCTCTGAGAAGTGTCTGTGAAGTCTCCAAAATCAAGGAAAGTTTTATCTGACCCCTTATTCCCCACTGTTTAACCTGACCTGGAGTTTCCTGAGCAGCAAAGTGCCTTGAGTGTCTTTTGTTCACATTGGTGATGGGCATGGATTTAAGTGTGATTTAAGGCTGGGACAACTCAGGTTTGTACAAGTTCCAGCAGCAGAGCCCTGAGTGGGGCAGCAGGCTGAGATGTGGCACAAAACAGAGCAGGGATGGTGCAGGTGCCTTTGGGCTCTTTTCCATCAGCTCCTTCTGATAAATCAGCTTCTCCTCCTTCTTGGGAGCCCAGTCACTAAAACAGCAAGCTCCAAGCTTGGGTCGGATGATCTGTCTTGCTCAATAAATCCTGGTAAAAAGGCTTAAGAACAAAGAGAGGGCTGCAGGAAATTATCCAGGCCACCTCCTTTGCCTTTCTTTCCTCTGCTTGGAGGGTGAGAGGATACAAAGCATTATTATGTTATCTCTCTGTTCATTATGAGTCCTTGAATAGAGCAATTTCCTTATTCACACATCTTTACAAATTGCTAGCTTGACTTCCTGTCATTTAAAACTACAAATGTGTTTAACAAAGAAGGTAATAGAATCATAACAATTATTGCAGGCATGAGGGTGATGTGAAAAACTCATTGGCTTAATTAAAAGCTGATTACAAAAGCAAAGGTCTAGGTTGCATCCACAGGAAAGTGTAAGGAGAAAGAAACAGCAGCTTCACAATATCAATTATAATTTTAGAAAGGTAAGAAAGCTGTTATTATTCTGAGTTTTGTCTTACTGTTACGATCGTTTTGCTTTCATTTGTTTTCCTTATTAACAATAAAACACCCACCAAAAAAAAAAAAAAGCACCCTCAGGAAGGGGTGGATTTCCAAATTCCTCAGCACTCTCCATGTAAATCCTGCACTCACTGAAGCAGACACCTGATGTTAAGCACTTACATAGGCCCATCAAAGTCAGTAGAATTAAGTGCTCAAAAATAAAGCATCTGTTTAAGTGCTTGGCTGATTTGGGTTACAATTAAAGATTTAGCTCAGCAAGCATAGGTATAAACTTAAAAGTTATATGTATTATATTAGTCTTCTAGGAGCTATAAAATTAATGAAAATTTGCCTTAGACTGGAGTTTTATTAGGTTGTAGTCAGATGATGACAGATCCCTGTGGCACAGTTGCTTGAGGTCATTTTCCAACACTTCTTTGCCAGGGGCAATTCAGCCCAGAAAGGATTTCACAGATTTTATAGAGACAGAATGGCTTACAGGACATATTTGCTGAGCAGCACCATTCTACCTATAAAAGATAATACCAGGGGGATCAGGACCTCTTTGAGATGACTTTGTTTGTTTACTTTCCTGCAGAGGAGGTGCCATTAAGAGTGTGCAAGTTGTTTTGGATTATGAACACAGATTGCACAGAATTCTAGATTGTTTCTCCTAATGGCTTCAGTTCTAGAGGTTGTTCTTGGTGTCATTTTGAGCATTCTCTTGCTGAAGAGGGAATTCTCAGTTGGGCAGCAGCTTTTTTTCTAAATTAAGGATGAGGTGGATCAGTTTGTGTAGCTGTAACCCTAAAACTTGTGTGTTACTTTTCTAGAAACATAAGTGTTTCTGATTCCTCTTAAAATATGCTAAAACAGGTTAAATTACCTTCAGTAGCGGCTTGTGCCATATTCTGTCTCACATTAAAGTGGATTGTGAACATTCACAGCATTAATATGGAAGGGTCTCATCAAGAGAAGGAATGAGTATTCGAAAGGTTTCAGCTTTTTCTGGCTTTTAAGGCAACAACATTTTTGCAGTGAGGGGACTGGATCAGTAGGAATGCTTAAAGCATCTCTCTGAAGCACAGAATTATTCTGTAATTATTGCATGCTCAGATCATGGCTCGTTGCTGGGACCTGGCAGGTCTGGGGGAGCTCTCACCACAGCAATTAGTGAGGAATGAAAAGGATGAGCAAAGTCACAGCTCAGCCTGGCTGTGCCTCCCCTTTCACATCACACAAAATAATTTCCTCTGAAGGCACTCAGGGAGGAGTGGTCAAACACTGGTCACCAGAATGAGAGTGTCCCCAGGTTCTGCAGGAAAAAAGGGTCCGATGTGGTTGGTGTGGTTTTGTCTCCTGAGTGCCCATCCCTGCCTGCCACACGGGGACACAAAGGCTGCTCCTGTGTCCTTGATTTCCAGAAATCATCATTTCATGGCTGTTCAGTAACAGAAAAATCTTTCCCTGCCCAAAATCTCTCTTTCAAGATAGGATTGAGGGTATTCTTTCTTTTCTTCAGGTAACCTTTCCTTATAAACAATTTTATTTGGAAAGGAGAACAAAGGCTTTCAGGCAAAAAGTACAACAAGCTTTCAGGTGAAGTCTTCCTTCAGATCTTGAATAAAAGAGGCAAACTTCAAAGATGAAGATAAGTTGAATTTAGCTGTATTAGTTTATAAATGATTTAGCTTTACAAACTTTAGTAGGTCATTCAAAGAACAATATCTACCTCTGGTGTTTGTAAAATAATCTTCAAATTCATTTAGTATTTTTGTGATGACAGATTAGGTAGGATTTCTTCAACTTTTATTCTTCAGATACAATTTGTTTAAGAGTTTCCTAAGGAGATAAGAATGGCTAAAACTAAACAAAGTATTTAAAATAGCTGGGGTTTTTGTTCCATTAACAGGAGTTTGCAGGGATGAAAAATGGGTGGTTCATGTCTATCAGCAGAATGCCAAAATCTTGAGGAGCATGCCTGACAGACGGATAATGCTTCAGCTAAACCTGCAAAAATATCTTTGATCCCTGAGACAAATCTGATTATACTTTGGCATAAAAAACTTTATAATAAACCTGCCTTCTCAATCTCATTGAAGGGAGTAACAGCCAAGAGTTACTCTCAAGAGTAGCAGCCTGGCTCTTAAATGCATTTAAAAATGTTCTGAAAGCATTTGTGTGAAAAGAAATTTTGTTCATTTTTCTAAGCAGCTATGATTAAGACAAAAATATCTTTTTATTTTCCACTGGGCTAACTTTTCCCAAGGAGTAAATCAGATTATCACTGATTTTAATAAATTAGGGATTAAACCTCTCCAATTGTTATTACTCTTATGTTTATATAGACTTAAAAAAAAAATTAAAATAATCCATTGTAAATTATTATGTTTAAATGCAGACCCTCCATGTTTCATTGCAACGGAAGTAAAACTTTTGTCAAATAATTCATAGTTCATTAGGAAAAAAAAAATTAATACTAGAAGAGAGAAAAGCTTATTAATGTCCTCTGGACACTTACACATTTTTAATGCATAAAAATTCCTTAGGAAACTTAATAAAAACACTGAATATTTTTTTAATGCAAAAAACATTGCTATTCTGTTGATTTAATTTCTTTTAAGGAACTCTGGCTCTTCTAGAAGGGGTTTCAGAGCATTCAGAGTCAAGCTGGATGGGGATTTGAGTGGCCTGGGACAGTGGGAGTGGGACTGGATGAGCTTTAAGGTCCTTGCAAACCAAAGCACCGGGAAATACTTCAACAAAACTAAAACCTCTGTTCTGGCAAACCAAGCAACCGCCACACTCACAATTTGAAATAGGTTTTGAGAAAAAAATCCCTGGATTTTGGGTTCAGAATTCTCTTTTGTACCTGTTGTGAATGCAAAGTGTAATCATGGAGAACATAGCTCCAGATCAGCCAAATCAGATGCAGAATCCTCCTGAATCTCAGTAAATTTTAGCTTTTTAGGCTTTTTTGCCTTAATAAAAGTCTCTGCCTGTGCAGTTTAGGATGTGAAAGTGTGTTTGTGTGTGTTCCTTGCTGGCAGAACCACATTTTAAACCACTGCAAAGTTCCCGTGACACTTTGGCAGAGTGCAGAAAATCCAAATTACTCAACTGGATGATCTGAACTTCTCCAGGGAAGGTTTAATGAACTGCTGTATTCTAAATCCAAGTTTCCGTGGAAGTAGATCAACTTAGCAGATCATTATATTTTTATTGAATTCTAGATTTAAATGCATAAAATTCGATAGACTAGAATTATATCCTTTTGGTTATCATTGTATTTCTTAAGTATATACCTGGATTAGAGTGAAGAGAAGGGCAAATATAAAATATATAATTATTCAGAAAAGCCCAAATCCTTTTGTCTCAGAAAAATGCCCAAAATTTTTGATGCCAGGCACTCTGTTGCAGCAAAGTGTTTAATGCCTTAGGAAATAAAATGTTTAAATATTATGGTGGTAAAAATCTATCTAGATTATTACGAGAAATAAACCAGCTATACTTTGGGCAGTAATTTTATTTTAGGATTTCAGTAAAAATAAATGAGAATACAGAAATAATAAATGAGCAAGCAGTGTTTTAATCACTGTGTTAGTTGCTAGAATGGTCTTTGAATAAAGATAATTTCCCTAATTCAGCTGTCTCAGCTATTGTAGGGAAATTGGTGTTGCTGATGGAGCAGCTCTACTCCTACTTCCCATCCTGGAATGTGAAATTTTCCAAATGTCTGTATATTACCTGAAGAACCTTTTGGACAAGTGGCACTTTTTCTCTTGGTTTGCAGCACTAAACAGTGCTGGAAAGGCTGAAACTATTCCATGACCACCAAAGGCAGCAGTGCTGGGTTTGGGGAAGGGTGAGGGATTGGGGCAGTCACAGGGAAGGGCTCATGGACAAGGTGTGTGAGGAGCTCAGCAGTGAAAATCCATCTTCAGAAAAACCTGAGCTTTGTCTTTTGCCAGCCCGCTTCTGGGAGCTTTGGGGGGGAGTAAAAGAATGTATTCTGTAATTTTGCAAGGCTACACGAGCAATACTCTGCCTCCTGGGAAATCAAACAGGCCCACAAAACAGCAAGTGTGCCTGCAGCAAGTGGTCACCCTGTCAGAGGCACCCGTGCAAAAACAAAGAGGGAAATGGGAAAAATCACAAACTTCCTGCTTTCAAAAGAGCCCTGATGGCAAAGATTTCTCCTGACAGTCCCCCGTGTCCTTTCTATTCCCTGAGACATGACAGGGGGGCTTTGCAGGGATTGGTGTTGACAAGAGGCATTTCTGTCACCTGCAGAGTGGGGTGGATGCTCTGGGGTGCAGGAGCTGAGCGCTGGGGGTGATGATTTTTGGGCTACCTAAAAACAGAGGCCAGACAAAACTAAGAGAATAAAAGCAGTTCTATTTGTTGAAGCACCTTCAGGTACATTTAGGGCAGACAAAGCTCCCCGGGGGCTGCACTGACAAGAGGTCACGGGTTTTCACACTTTTATAAGTTTGGTCCATTTGCATACTGGGGGTTAATCTCCCAACTACAGCTTCAGGTAATGAAGTCATTTACCCCAAGTTTGCTTCATCCCCAATCCACTTTTCTTTCCATTTCTCAGGGCTTGAGGCAGTGAGGTGTCCTTGATTCCCTGGAGAGGAATTGTATCTGACCAAAAATGGAAGAGCAGCAGCCAACACTCCATATGGAATTGAGAGTTAGACACTAAAGAACTGCAGGATTACAAATAGATGAAAAACATAAAAGATAAAATCCTAAGGCATCAGGGGCAGGACTGTGTCTGGAAGGGATCACACTGAGCTGGCCTGTCCCCATGGCACAGCCACTTTGGGGTCAGGAGGGCACACGGTGCCCCAAGGCTGATGTTGGGTGGGTATTTCCACTGAAGTTTGCTGCTGCTGCTGCTGCTCCCAGGAAGGTTTATTAGCTGGCTGAAATGCTGAAAATCATTCCGTGCAGCTCAGCACAGCCTGAACCTTTCCTGGGTGATGTTACAACTTCTTGTTGTGGACCAGATCTGTTCTTGTCAGGAACACAGTTCTATAAAATACATCGTTGAAAAAAAAAGAAAAAAAAAAAGCCACACCAAAAAAACCCCACCCTCCTAGCAAAACAAAGAAACAAACCCAACTCCCCACCCTCACAGGGAAGAATTTCTTTCTAATATCTAATCTGAATTTATTCTCTTTCAGTTTTAATCATTCCCCCTTCTCCTGTCACTGCAGGCTCCTGTAAATATAATATATAAATACATAAATATGTAAATATATATAAAAATATATATATATATAAATAAATATATGTATATGTTTTTTCTACTTTTTGAGGAATTAATTTCCTTTTGTTAGAAAGATGATATATTTTATTAATCTGTTGCTTTCTCTGTAACACCAATATTATTAGAATAAGAATTCTGTCTATTAATCATAATTATTTACCATTATATCAAATGCTATGTGATATGAATAAGCCCTAGTTTGGGACTTGCTGCCTCTGGCCTTTTTGTGACAACTTTTGTAGAAGTTTGACAAAAGTTTGAGTTCAGAGCAGGAATTCTGAACTGCAGGGTATCTCAGTTCAGCACTTAGTGTGAAGAGGAGTGCATGTTTTGTACTGGTTTTCACAGCAGAGATGTCAAAATGTCTTAAAATGCACAGTATTTAATTTTCAAGGTTGGTAGTGCACTAACAATAGCTTATTAAAAATTCACACTCTGTATTTTACAAAAATATTTTAATTGTACTGAGAAAGGCGTTCTCTCATGAATTTTAAGTCACTCTTGCACGCCTTTGTAACACTGTGCATGCTTATTTTAAGACGATTATTAAACAAAAAATATAACTTCTGTTTCTTAATAAGTGCTAATAAGATGTGTTTCAATCACATTTTGGTTATTTTTTATTTTTGGAGGAAAATAATTGCATATTTATGTCTACATTTTGTGGAGTGATGAAGCAGCACATTCCCCAGCAGATATTCTTGATTCACTGGAGGAATCAAATACTGAAAAAGAGATTTGCACCTACCTTAGCTGTATGAATAGAAGCAAAAGCCAAAAATCAGAAATTCATAAGAAGGAACAATTCTCTCTTCCTGCAATCTTTTTCCTGTGTTTTGTCTCAGTAAATCCTTAATTCTTTGTGTGATTGATGTGGATGAACACCCAGCCTATATGGCAACAACCATGCTAGACAGAAGGAAATCATGTCAGTGATTTCAGAGAGCCCAATTTCATAACTGGTCCGTAGTTTTTAGTCAATAGAATAGCATAAAATAATTTTATAGAACATTTTTTAAATATAGTTCTATAAATACCTGAATGGTCTCAGTTCACGTGTAGCACCAGATGAAAGGTCCTTTAGACTTCATGTAAAATACATGGCCTAGGAGAAGAACAATCTAGGTGTTCTATGAAGAACAAAACCCAGGAGGTTTAATGTGAAACTCTGCTCTCACAAGGACAAAAAAAGGCCAAAAAAATGCATTTTCCTTACCAAAGCTTAATTTTTGTGGGCCAATTTTGATTTTGTGACAAGCCAAAACTGTTCCATCTACGAAACATATTGAGAGACAATAAAATGGCAGGTTAATGTTTGAGGGAAAATGTCATCCATATAAAACAGAGCGTGCAAATGGGAGCTATCACATCTGAGGCTTTAGTAAATCAAATTCATGAAAGGTCATATTGTAGAAATTCAGAATACAGATCTGTATCTCATAAGACCCTCAGCATAAAATTAGGAGTGAATATGAAATCAAAGGTAACACTTCCCTGATATGAGTTATCCATGTGGGATTCACTGAAAAACCCACAATATGGGTAATTTAGAAGGGAAATTTTTTTCACCAGCTGGGGAGGGGTCCAGAGTGTAATTTCAAAAGTCAAAGCTTGTATAAACCTGGATTATTCAAGACTAGTTGAGTTCTTAGTTTGCAAAGTTGGTACATATGAATTCTTCTATCTGGCTTTAAGACTTGGACTGCATTTTCTCCAAGTAAAATCTCAACATATTAAATATTTGGATAGGAGAAGTCACTGTACCGTGGCATGAGGTGGAGAAGAGAGACACTTGAGTTGGTTCATGGGCACTTCTTTAAAGCCCAAAGGGAGAAGCCTGAAAATCCAGGGCTTCAGAATTTTACTCACATACTGAAGGACCTTCTAAAATTGACATTGTACTTGTCTTCATATAAAATATTTCTTTCTGCAAGAAAGGTTGTTTAGTTATTATTATGTTATTCACTGCCTTCACTTTTTAATCTACAGGAAATGAAAATTAAGAGGAGGAGGAAAAATAAAGTAAGAATGAAAAAAGGAAAGCATTAACCACAAGCTGAAACAATGTAATTAATTCTTTACTTTCTCAATTAGAAAAAATCCTGTAATGTAAAATACCAAAGGCATAATTTTAGTTAATTGTATAGCTGCAGAAAGACTTCACTTCCACATTTTTTCATTGTGAATTGGCAATCATTTAAGAAATAAGTGGCACTTAAGATATGAACAGCTGGAGCTGTCACCACCTCTTTCCCCACGTTAGCTCTCAGCTGGTCAAAACCTTATTCCTGTTTCTCCATTTTCTGTGCTTTCACTGCACAGTGTTCACTGGTGCTTTCCAGTGTACTCTTCAAAAAACCACAAATTCTGTCTAGTTCTATATCAAAGCATGGCACTGCAATAACTATTAATGGCTTATTTAGGACTTTGGAGTGGGTGAAGGAAGTGTGTCCTGAATGTGGATGCATTTAGAAAATGCTGGGGCCTTCAGGCCAGTTCTGTTCACTCCCATCTCCATGAAAAGGGTGCAGAATTTGCTCTATTACACCAGGTAATATTGCTGAGGGGATATTTGTGAATTTATCTCCTGCAGAACTTTGGGGGAGGTCAAAGACTTTATGTGCTGTGGGTATTTTGTCCTTTTTCCGGTTGTAATTAGTTTTATTTTCTGTGACTTGTGAGATTTTGTGTATTCTGTAGCCATGGAATTTCAATTTGAAATCGGCTGTGAATTAAACAATACTTTCTCTTTTTCTTTTTTCTTTTTTTTTTTCTTTTCATTAATTAAAAAAATATTTATTGAACAAAAAAGGACTTTAGGAATAATAAGCTGACTGTTAGTGGGAGGAGAACTTCCTGATGCTGGTTTCAGGTTTTTGAAGTAAACCACAATTAAAATACAGTAGAGGAGCAGTTCTGTAATGGCAAGCTAAATAAACTGATATGGAATTGAATCTATTCAGTGCCAATTCTGACAACTGCATTAAAATTCATTGTTAATCCTATTGCTTCTCCCAAATCTGGATCTATTTATTGCTCAAAAAAACCTCAGGGCCCTGCAGAGAACCTGAGAGAACAGTGGGATTGGTTTTGTTGGAGGTTGTGAGGACATTTTCAAGCTCAAAATGATGATGTATTTTGTTAATTGGTTTAATTATCATTAATCCATTCACATTCTTTCCATGCTTTCTACGTTGGTAATTTATTTCTTGATATAAATGCTGAATGAGGTAATGCAAACAGTAACAGAGTTTTTGGGTGAATTTAAATGATGTTGAATGGACAAGAAAGAGGCAGAGAAGGGATCTGGGTTAATTCCTACACAATTCCTGTGAGCACGGGCTCAGGACCCACTGCCAAAATTTGTGGTGGCTGAGTGAGGGTACAGCTGGCAATCCCTGCCTGTACTATAGATGAGCCTATTCTATGTGTGTATATGTATTTTTAAATGGATATTCACCTAATAATCAGCTGAAGGGCAAATGGGTTTGGATGGCAGTGGCATTGGTAAATAGATCCACCAAAATTCCAACAGCTTTAGCACATGTAAAGGGGAAAGACAATGCTGTGGCTGAGACTCTGCAGTAAACACTGTCCCAGGACAGTCCTCCAGACATTTCTCATCTATGTGAAGAGCTGATTGGACTGAAACAAGTCTGAAATTCATGTGGAGACCTTACACCCATCGTGGTGTAGATTTCATCCACGTGTAAAACCAGCCTGCACACCAATGTGCTGCACATGTGCTGCTCCAGGTTTATCTGCAGCCATCCCAGGAAGGATCCAGGGCAGGCTGAGTTTTCCAGTTCCTCTGGAAAGGTTAGCTACTTATTAAAGATCTCAGAATTACATTTTGAACATATTCTGTGTAATTATCCTATTCATATTGCATCAGGATGCATAATCACAGAAACCACAGAGAAATGCAAAACATGCATTTTTTTTGTACCACCTGAGGCTGTCTGGAGTTGCAGAAAAACTGTTTAAAATGAAATAGTTGTATTTTTAAACTTATAAAGAACTAGAGCTGTGATTTCCCTAGACACTCATAAACTACATAGATTTCCATTACTTTTTTTTAACCTTCCTTTGGGCCTTTTGTACTACTCCACTTTCAGTTTGTTGATGCCCAGCTCCTTTAAAAGGCTATATCCGAATAAATACAAGTTAATAAAGGACAGAGGGTGCAATGGGACTTGCTGGGTCATAGAACTCACTTCCCTGCAATTGAGGCAGCCAGATCACAGAAATACATTCATAAATTGTGCTTGTTTTCAAGTATTTGGCTGTTATTTTTGCCACTGCTACTTGTGTTATGAAGCTGTTAGTGTTCTTATGATCTTTACTGCTTGGAACTGTTTAGCAATTTCCATTAAGACCCAGCCAGTTTCTGTACATGAGTCTTTCTTTTTCCATTTAGTTGAAGTTAAGGTAAAAGTCAAGTCAACATATTAAGTTTCCAGCATTTTTTGGAGGGGGGGGAAGAAGATGCTCTTCTTTTAAAAAAAATTGATTTAAGATACAAAATCTTAAAATCATATGTTCCTATCTGCTGTGATTAAAAATCACTTCATTTAGAAGTTGTAATAATGAGGTTTGACCAGTCCTTTTCCAAAAGGGGTTCAGTGTTCATTGTACTGGGATAATTCTTAGGATTACCTCTGTGTGGTCCAGTAAATTTCCCAGGATGCAGTGGGAAAGTTACCACAGAAAAACATGGATGGGTTGGATCCATGGAATCAGCTGAAGCTCAGCTTGCTTTATAGAGCATGAATTAATAACAAACATGATAGAAAGGGCAGCTCAAGGCAAAAAGGGAAGAATGGAACCACCACATTCCCAAATAAAGTTGTGCTGGTTTAAGGGTTATGTTTCTGGAAGAATTTCCATTTTTTCCCTGCAATCCTCCCATGCACATTTCTCCATGGCTGAGGAGAGAGGCACTGGGTTTGTCACAACTTTGTGACAGCCAAATCCCAGCACAGCAGAGTTTTGTTTTTTCCCATGAGTTTTGGAACAATCCCTCTTCACCCCATGGGTCACACATTCAAGTTTCTGTAAATTAGAAATATAAATTCAGAATTTATCCAGTTATTGCCCTTGACTGAGTTGAACTGGTTTAACTTGGGTTTAACCAGGAACTCCTTTTCTTTCCAGGCTGCATCTTTCAGATCCCATTTTGTGTCACATAAGTGACTTATAGACCATACATTAATTTATTCAGTGTCAAAGGCACATATGGGTGCAACATGGGTGATTTCAACTTCCCCTTTTAGCCCATAGAAGAAAACAAAACTCTTGAATAATAGTAGAATAGGAATACAGTGTGAAAACAGATGAGTTTCATGTCTGGCTAGAAAGTTTAGCAATGTGTTTTTCTTAACTGTTATACAGCTCTAATAAGTGGAATGGGGAAAAGAGGAATATTCCTCTTTCTAGCAATGTGTTTTTCTTAACTGTAAAACTGTAAAAATTTTAAAGTATAAAAAATACTTTCAAGACTGCAAACCTTCAGGGATTCAACATTTCCACCTCAAAACTCCATTTCCCCAAAGACATTTACTTTGTAAAGAGTTTGCTGTATAAAAGAGTTACCATTCTGAACCTTGAAAAACTTGCAAGAATTTCTGATGAAAACATGTTAAACCATTTAACGTAGATAAATAACACATATGCATATTCATGTCTAAAGTTATTTCAAAAGATTGATAAGACAGCAGTAAAAACTAATAATTAACTCAAGCAAAGATTAATTTGTCCAAAAAAAAGTAAACTTCAAGATGAAGTAAATATAATAACAGATAATAATATTAAAAATCGAGTTTACTGGGGAGGTGGGTTAGTGGCATAAATATGCATCATTGCCTCCCAGTTTATTATATTGTGATGAAATCAGTAAAATTGTGTATGAGAGTGGCATGGAAGCAGATATTTTCTCTTGGAAAAAAGGTTCCTAAATTCCTTTTAATAGGTTTTACCCGCTTGGGGAATGACACCAGAGGGCAATTCTCCATCATGAAGGAATAGGAATAAATAGAAATAAATAGGAAATATTATCCTTTTTTGTACAATGCTGCTGTCATTTACTTCTAAGGACTCTTAGACTGAGTATTTCATGGCTCATTGCAAAAATCTGTTCTCTGTTGCCAACCTTTTTATAATGAAAAGGTGCAAGATGGTTTTGACGAAGATTCCTGTATCGATTGGATTGATTCCAATGTCTATCATGTCTTGTGTGAAAAGGAACTTAGAAAAGTAAGACTCACACAACTCTGTAAGTGTACTTATGTAATTATGGACTATACTGCCAAAGATTATTTTTCTTCTTTTGGCATTTCTTCAGGTTAGTGTCTGAACAGTAAAATTTCTGAAGTAGAATTTACCCTGAAAAAAATAACCTGTCAAGAGCTGTTCTGTGCACAATTTTCTCTTTTGCAGTTCTTTCAGAGAAAGAAAATAATGTTGTCTGTAAGTATTTGGAAAGGAAAAGGATGTGAATTAATTCAGTCCACCAAGACTTAATTTTATCATTTTCTGCCTTTTTCAGTGAGCCATTTCTTGGACAATCAAAATTACTCTGGTGTTTAGCACATAGACTACTTTTCTCCTTGTCATGGCTAAATAAAATTACACTCTCTGCAGCCCAGATTTACTGTTGCTTTCATTAGAGATGTAAATTTTAACCATCTGAATTATGGAGTTTTAACAGACTGCTCCTGAGTCTTTAGAAATAAACTCTAGTCATAAATTTCAAAGAAAAAACAATACTTCCACCACTTTTTCTTTACAACATTTAATTTGGATGCTTTTTATTTCTGAGGTATGAGGTAAATGATCTCTGCTCTGCCCATTCCTGCTCACCTGTGGGTTTGTCAGGGCTGCTGCTGTTTCATTTTTCAGTTCTTTCAGTGAAATGGATTTGGACCAGGGGCTTACAAGTGAAAGAAGGTCTCCCACCTGCTCTTCTGTGTGTCTCTGACTGTCTTGGGAGCATCCTTTTCCTTTTGGGGTGTTTTCATCCTGGAGGGAAAACTTTAGTGCCCCTTGTCCCTGCCAGGATGGAGATTTTGCTGTGACTTTTTGTGCTTGACATGGATTGAGGGAGATCTGAAGCCATGGGCAAGGAAATGAGTGTGGAATTCCCTTTCAGTGCTCCTGAATGGCATTTAGCTCCTAAAGGAATCCCAGCTGGGACATTTGTTCCTACCTGAGAAAGTCATATTTTGACTTGAAGGCTTTCTCTTGTTGCCAACCCTATGCAGTAGAGAAAGGGAAAGGGAAGGAAAGGGAAGGAAAGGGAAGGAAAGGGAAGGAAAGGGAAGGAAAGGCAAGGAAAGGCAAGGAAAGGCAAGGAAAGGCAAGGAAAGGCAAGGCAAGGCAAGGCAAGGCAAGGCAAGGCAAGGCAAGGCAAGGAAAGGAAAGGAAAGGAAAGGGAAGGAAAGGGAAGGAAAGGGAAGGAAAGGAAAGGAAAGGAAAGGAAAGGAAAGGAAAGGAAAGGAAAGGAAAGGAAAGGAAAGGAAAGGAAAGGAAAGGAAAGGAAAGGAAAGGAAAGGAAAAAGGAAAGGACTTCAATTGAACCTCAGTTACAGAACCGCCTTTCCCAAAGTTCCTGTCAAGGATCCCTTCTTCCTTTTTTTGCATCTTCTGCATCTTTCCTCATTTTAATGCCAAAAGCATCATAAAACATTGGTCATCTCCAACTTCAGCCCACATATTTTCTCTAGGAAAGTGAAAATAATTTTTGTGAAATATTAATAATAACTCCATACAAAAAATAGATGCAAAAGAACGCCCATCTAAGTTTTATAATAGATGCTTTTAAAATCATCATATTCTACATTATTCTACATTTTTCCTCTCCTCTCCTCAACCACTGATGAAGTCAGAAAATATCCCAGATTCTTGAGATAACGCTTAATAGGAAGTTGTGTGTACAAACAGCTAAACTCCAGCAGGAAAATCCACTGCTTTCAAGACTTAATTTTTTTGTCTATATTTTCCATTCATGTTAAGGATTAGTATATCTGGTTACAAGGATTCTAGTTCTTCATTTTTGTGATGTGTGATATTGATGATAAATAGAACTCATTGATTCATAGACTCTGAGTCAGTGTGAAGATAATCTTGTCTTCTGTTCTCTATTTTAAACAAACACATCTTGTCAATCACCCTGCTGTGCCACTTTTCCACTCTGAAACGTTCAAAAATTCAAATTATCTTCTAATTTGTAACCATAAAAAGCATTTTACTTTTTCACTTACCTGCCCTAGGAAAAATTATCCCAATATTAGATTATGTGACCTTTAGATTCTATCAGAAATAGTGAAGTGGATCATTATTTAATTCAGGCTTTTAGCCTTGAAATCCAGTCTTACTGCAGATTGAATGTGGTGCTGTTACTGATTTAGCAATGCAAATCTTAAAAAGAATCTGCATTTAGGAGAATAAATAAAATATTGACAGGAGGATACAATCCCAGTTTCTATCCATTTGCCTGGAAATTTGATTGAAGAAAATGCTATTCTAAATAAGATGCAAAACTAAGAGAGCTTTTACAATTCAAATGCCAAATATATTTTTGAAAGCAAGACTGTGCTTAAAGACAGACATATGTTGAGCTGGAATGTTTTCCATCTTTCTCTTCCTCCTAAATTCCAACAGCCCATTTCCCTTCACACATTTGTGGTGTGACCACAGTTCTATTAACAGTGCAAGTGACCCCTGTGCAAGAACTCCCAGAGAACCATATCCATCTAAATCAAACACACATTCCTCCAAATACTGCTCCCATATTGAGTCCAACTGTTTCCAGTGGTGCTGAAAGTCCTCAGTGGCCAATTACTGTGTGGAGAACTGGCCCTTGACTTCTTGAGGGTGACATCAGAAAAGATTGCAAAGCTTGAAAGAATAAACTAATATAGCCAGGGATGTTTTTGTAGAACATAGTCATGGCCTTAGTCATACAGCACAAGGTGTTGTGGTCTAATAAAATAATATTTAATGGCCAAAGTGCATTTGAAGCTAATTTGGAAACTCTGTAAGCCTTGTTACATTTACAGAAAAGACAGAAGCCAAACTGCAGTAATTTAGATCAAGTACCTTGACACTGAATGAGCTCAGTGGCACTGCAGCACATCTCCATGAGAGGTGGAACAATTATGAATGAAGTGGGCTGGAAATTTCAAAGCCATCTTTATCTTTTCTGCTTTTCCAGCTTTCCTGTTCATGTTTTGTTCAGCTCTACCGTGGTGCTTGTGATCTCTGCTGTCTGTGAAGGTGCTCAGTGTTGGATTGTACCCTGCTTTTTTTGTGTATTTTGCTGCAAAAATTCCCTGAGTTTGAAGAGATGCAGTATGTAACCATAGATTAGGCTTGACACTGTTACTAGGACAGAAATCATTTACAGATCCAAGTTTTTTCTGGAAAGGGCAGTGACAAGGAAAGTGCTGGGGTCACTGTAGTGCTCTGGGATGTGGTATGTTCTGTGGGATGTGCTCTGGGATGCAGGATGTGCTCTAGGATGTGCTCTGGGATGCAGGATGTGCTCTGGGATTCAGGATGTGCTCTGGGATGTGCTCTGGGATGTGCTCTGGGATGCAGGATGTGCTCTGCGATGTGCTCTGGGATGTGCTCTGGGATTCAGGATGTGCTCTGGGATGTGGGATGTGCTCTGGGATGTGCTCTGTGATATGGGATGTGCTCTGGGATGCAGGATGTGCTCTGGGATGTGCTCTGGGATATGGGATGTTCTCTGGGATTCAGGATGTGCTCTGGGATTCAGGTTGTGCTCTGGGATGTGCTCTGGGATGCAGGATGGGTGCTGCAGCTCTGGCCCTGGGCTGGGAGGAGAGCTTGGTGTCACTCCTGCTCCTGCTGTCACCAAGCCTCAGCATCAGCTGGAGGGGCCTTGGATGGTGACACATTTATCTTTCCTTACACCTGACTTACAAACAATACCTACATAACTGAAAATAACCAACTTAATAAACAAGGAAAAAAGTTGAGATATATTGTTGAACTCAAAAAATAGCAGCTTAAAGGTATATAGTCATTTAGTGAATGTTAACATTTAATTAAGAAAAAAAAATATGATGTACTTTTACTTCCAAAAATGTGTTGTCTTTACTCAAAGTGTGCACCTTATTTCAGCAAAAATCTGACTTTTGTTGTCTGTGATATTTCAGCCACAGCTTTTCTCAGTAAAAGCCCCACCGAGGTAGTTTTGCACGAGTTTAAATTGAAGTTTCCCATGCCCAGTTTGATTAGGTAATGAATGTCTACATGCAGTAGTGGGGCTGAGCTCAGCTGTGCTGCCTGAAGCAGAATCTGTCCCTAAGAATTAATGTTTTCCCTGCAATTTCCCTCACTTTGGAAGGGAAAACAAAAATGTGCTGTGCTTGTAATGTAGGGAAAAAGCTCTTACCTGGTAGTAATGCTGAGGACTTGAGTGACTGCACAGGTAAAGTGAAATTCACCTCCTGCAGATAATTTTCAGGAACTATTGATGGGGTTGGAGAATTTTGTTCTAAGGAAGCTCATTTTTCTGAATGTTTCTTGGCATTTCTCTCATTCCCAAGTCTGTATTTTTAAAATATTGGTAATATTTTGATGGTGTGTTGCACATGTTTATCTTCTGATGAGAGTAGATACTTTCTCCTTTAAAAAAAGTGTGTATGTTTCAAAATTTATTTAGCAAAATATCAATATAATTCTTGGATTTTTTATAACTTTTGTTATTATGTTTCCTGGTAAAGTTTCTAAATTACCTGTAAACATCACTGTGTTTCCTCTCTTTCCTTCTCTTCTCCCACCTTCAAATTAGGTAGTAAATTTTTAATTAAACTTGCCTTGACATTTTAAGGACACTGAACATCTTTGTCATTTACACAACAGATAACAAAGTAATCCAATTTTCTAGCCTCCCACAAATTATCCCTTCAAAGAATACAGCTCCTGCTTCCCGTGTTTAAAATAAGCATTACCCTTAGCCTGGTAACCACTGTCAATTACTAATCTTTTATTATTGGCTCCAGGGAAGATTAAAGGAAAAGCTGAAACATAGCTGACAGTTTGGTTATCGCATCTGGAGTAAATGAAAAGCATGGCCTGAATCCATCAGGGGAGATTAGGAAAATGTGAGAAAATTACTGATGTCCTTTTACACGTGGAAATTCAAACTCATTCAGAAATTGAGGTCTCTAACTTGTGACAGATCTCTTCCATCGCTGCTCTCAGGGAGGGGTGAGGCAGAGGATGGCAGAGATAAAGAGGAAATGTGTTTTCCTCCTGGAGCACACACAGCAGGGCTGCTCTGCTGAGTGTCCCCGGAGAGAGGGGAACGTGCCAGCAGCACACAAACCATCCCAGCTCCACCACACCTGGCAGCAGGAATGCTTTGGAGGAATGCTTCTTCTCTGTCCTTAACAAAACTGATTAAATATTAATTCTTAGCAGTAAGAGGAAAACATCAACCATTTCCTTACAGAATAATGGTAAAAGTGATCAGCTGTCTACAAAGATTCAAGACAATTGCAAAGCTTATTTTTTAATAGGTGAAATAAAATTATTGTCTCAGAATATGCTGAGCCCAAATTTACTTTCTAGAAATTAAATGGTAATTTTCTTTTTCAGATTATGGCATAAATACTGTCTGATTCTGTGCCTGCATATCCTCTAAAGTGATGGGACACTGCTCCTGAGCTGAACTTGGCTGCAGCTGCAGCACTGGAATAATCCTTTGGGAGCAATTGCTGCCCTGTAGAGTGGATGGCCTCTGCCCAGGTACAACAGTGAATGAAAAGCTAAATGCTTTCTTTTGGACTTCAGATTTTCTGTCTTATCAAATGGATCTTTCTCTCTTTAATGGATTGAACTGTAGGTTTATCTCCTGCAATCTGCATCTAAAACCCCACACTGCTATTGAACGAGCAAAGCACTTCGAGTGGATGCTCTGGGTGAGGTGGGCACAACTGAAACCTTCCAAGGAACACAGATAAATTCAGAAAAAAAGAAGAAATTAGCATGTAGATTTTATGGGTAGTAGAACAGAAAAGTTTTATTTCAAATCTGATGGTAATAATCTTAGCAATCTCTCTATTTAATATATTTTAAGAGTTTAAATGTCATTATTTTAGTCATTTTTGCACAGGGACACACCAGCTCAGTGGTGAGTCTCAGTCTAAGCACTGGAGCTGACATGGAAGGAAAAGTGAATGAAGAACCTTTGATCTTGGCAGATTCAGAGTGCAGAAACTCCCCAAATGGGTTTAGTCCCTTAGGAAAGCTTGCCTTGCTGACTCTTTTCCAAGAACTTGAAGGAACACTGACACGATAATAAGACCTGGATTACCTCTGTCGGAGAGAAATGCTGCTCAGAGACCCTGCACAACCTCAGGTCAGAGGTTGCATTAACAGGCCTTAACATCAGAAGTCACTGCAATCTAAGCAGATTCCAAATTCCATGCATTCATCATAAAAAAAAAAAGGAAAGCTCTAGTGCAGTTATGGGTGATGCTTAGGATTTTAGTAAGTACTGATTCTTTCACTGGAGAGGAGTTTTTATTTTATTTATTTATTTATTTTAAGTTTCTGAAATATTTCAGAAACATCTTCATCTCCTGGGGACATAATAAACCCTTAAACCAGCATTCTGCTGTCCTTGAAGTTTTCTAGTAGACTGAATTTCTAGTAGACTGAATTTCACAGAAAACTAAAACTGCAAATCTTGTCTTTATTACCTGGAGGTCTCAGGAGGTCCTCATGCAGGAACATTCACTGATGTTTCAGTTTTCTTGATCCTGGCCCTAACATAAAGATGACAGATACAAGACTTTGAAAAAGTCACAGTGGTGAGCAGAAATTGATTAACTCTGATATTAAGAATTCCTTATTCATTTGAGGAAAGATAATGGGAATTAGACACCCTTCATTCCTTGCATTTTCAGAACACAGCAGATGTGTCTTGTGTCCATTCCTGTCCAGGTTGCTGACAGGAGCTACCAAATTCCCAGAAAACCAGGAGTTTCCACAATAATAGCAATGTGCCCCTTTTGCTTTACAAACTTAGATATGCATATGAACTATATGTAACTTTCATAGTTAATCCTTTTAAAATTGGAATTTATATTTCCTTTCGCTATAGTATCACGACCTAATCTAGATTTAGTTATAAAATTCATATTATTAAAAAGAAATCATAGTATAATTAAGGGAATAACTTTAATATCCATAGAAAATCTTGCAAATTTTATGATCCAATTGAAAATCCCATTGAAAGTCTTGCAAACATTAAAATTTTTCCTCTGTTATATTTGATAACAAGACTTGGGGATCATTTGGAATAAATTCACAGGAAGCTAAATGTTTTCCTCATATAATTTCAGTATTTCAATGGGAAAGAGATACACAGATTTATTTGGTTTCTATTTATAAAGATCTCTTTTCACACTAGACATGGATCTCTCAATCATCCTTCAGGAAAGTGAACCAATTTTTTCACACTTAAATGTGCTCATTTGGAGCAGCCTCTGCTGTTGAATCTGTAAAACCCCAGTTTCTTTCTAATTCAAATTTTACTACATTTAACTGCATTGATATAAATTTCAGAAACCTTCTGGGAAGCTTTCCAAACTCTGCACTGTCTATCTATTAGATGTGCTGAAGGTCTGAAAGTTGACAGAATAATGGTTTATTCACATCTCAGGCTACTGATTCAAGGCAGTTCTTCAAGGGATGCAGACTGATCCCTGGCTGACTTTCATTGCAAGCACCCACAATTAGAATTGAGCTGGTAATTAGCCACTCAGATTTTATTTGCCAGATTTAAATAATCACCTACCATTCACTTCTGTTGAAGAAGACACTGACATCTTAATTTATCAATTATTTGCTTTAAAATGTTTCTGAATATTTTGTAAGATGATGAATACAGAAGTCACAACAGCTCTGCATGTATCTCTTTCCATCTTCCTGAATGCTTCTCTTTCCTGTTTCTCTCTTCCTAATGGTTTGACTTCTTGGTAGTTTGTGTCTGAGGACTCTATCCTGAGTGTTTCAGAGGCCAGACCCCCCTTTTTGTTCTGACTCCCTGCAACTTTCTCATACTGCCTTGTATGAAGCTGTTATTTCATGTTCAGCAGTTGATGTTAAAACTATTTTCCACCCCCTGTCCCAGTTCTGGGGCCCTCAGCTGCACAATTCCAGATATGTTATTAGATCAGGCAACTTCCATGGGATGTGGGGCTGATGGGGAGGGGCTGAGGGAGCTGGAAAGGGGCTGAGCCTGGAGAAAAGGGGGATCGGGGGGACCTTGTGGCTCTGCACAACTCCCTGACAGGAGGGGACAGCCGGGGAGATGTAGGATCTGCTCCCAGGGAACACAGACAAGAGGAGAGGGAGCGGCCTCAAACTGCACCAGAGGAGGTTTAGGTTGGACATCAGGAGGAATTTCCCCATGGAAATGGTGCCCAGGCCTTGGCAGGGGCTGCCCAGGGAGGTTTGGAGTGCCCATCCCTGGAGGTGTCACCTGGACGTGGCACTCAGAGCTCTGGGCTGGGGACAAGGTGGGGACCAGGCACAAGTTGGTCCTGGAGGTCTCTTCCAACCTCAGTGGTTCTGTGAGAAGAACAAATGAGTTCTGTGTAGAAAAATAAATGTCAGTGCCTGAATCTTCCCCAGAAACACCACCAGGACTGGCTCCACTTCATGGCTCCCAATTCCCTTAGGTCTGCAGAATTAAATATAACACTTGAATGGTTGTCAGAGGCTGTGCTCGGCACTGTTCATCTGAACAGCAGCAATGGTGAAATCTCTGTGCTGGAAGCTCTGCCCAGCTGAGGAAGCTTTGCCTGTTGGGAAGCTGAAGGAATGTTCCTCTTGTCCTTCACCCCTCCTCTCAGCATTTTGTCAAAGAGATTCTGATAACCCCCTCTGAATCTCTGAGTCGTCCTCTGGGGCCCTTTGTCATGAGAAGCTTGTCACCCAAACAGGAGCCACTTAGTAACTCTCACTCTCAGTGCCTTCTATTCCCTGCCTGGAAGAGTTCCTTAAATACTCAAATTTCCTTTGGCTTGGCTGAAACATTACATGACAGCTTTGCAAGCAGAATGCATGGTTTTCCTTCTCACAGAAGGGAAATAAAAGCTTCTGTTAAGAAA
This sequence comes from Rhabdornis inornatus, assembly GCA_013397075.1. Taxonomy (NCBI): domain Eukaryota; kingdom Metazoa; phylum Chordata; class Aves; order Passeriformes; family Rhabdornithidae; genus Rhabdornis; species Rhabdornis inornatus. Next base: position 1,399,070 of record VWZS01001110.1, on the reverse strand, counting down.
TATCTATTTAAGTGGTTTTGCCTGTGAATAAATGATATTTCTCAAAAAGTAAAAGAAAAGGAAAAGAAATATTTAATATTCTGCCTGAGGGCATCATGTTTCTGACTTCTACATTGCATATTTCTTCCCTGGGTCTGTGCTTGTGGTTTTTAAAGAGATCTCCACAACAGTAATATTAAAACTGAGGAGATAGTGGCTGAACTGGGAGATGTTCAGAGAAATAAAAGAATACGGATTTCATTACTTCTTCACCTCCGGTTTTGCTTTGCCTTAATTTCACATTTATTGAGGTTTGCATTTTGAAAACTAAAGATAAATAAGTAAATAATAGTGCACAGTCTGAGGAGAGAAAGGCAATAACAATTATAGCAAGATAGTTGGACAAGGAACCAGAAAACTCAAAAAAAGGGCAGGCAAAGGGACATTAAAACAAAAAGAGAAATCTGAATATCCTACAGGATCACCAGGTTTTGTAATTGCTGACTCAGAGCAATTACTCCGTGCTCTATTTCCTATAAGAATTCTTGAAAAGGACATTATTTTTTAAATTCTGGATACAAAAGGTGCCTGTTTCCTGAGCAGTGTTTGTGCTGCCATGAGGATGTTATTTCACTTCATGTGGGCACCCTGCACTTGGAGTAGGGATGGAAACACTCGGAGTAGGGATGGGAACACTCAGAGTAGGGATGGGAACACTCAGAGTAGGGATGGGAACACTCACTCGGAGTGGGGATGGGAACACTCACTCGGAGTGGGGATGGGAACACTCGGAGTAGGGGTGGGAACACTCAGAGTAGGGGTGGGAACACTCAGAGTAGGGATGGGAACACTCAGAGTAGGGATGGGAACACTCACTCGGAGTGGGGATGGGAACACTCAGAGTAGGGATGGGAACACTCAGAGTAGGGGTGGGAACACTCAGAGTAGGGATGGGAACACTCAGGATAGGGATGGGAACACTCAGAGTAGGGATGGGAACACTCAGAGTAGGGATGGAAGCTGCTTTGTGATCTGAGTCTCTGGGCTCCAATCACATTTTAATCTCTGGAAAGTGAGGGGCTCTGTCATGAGGCACTTCTGAGACAGAAATCTGACAGAAAATCTGTTTCAATCAGCCTTTGATATCAGAATTATTTCAGCCCTGTGTCTCTCAGCCCCTTGCCAGGCTGGTGTGTGTGGCTGGAGCCTCCCTGCCCTGGAGGATTCCTGTTTCCTGCAGGGATCCAGACCTTCACCCTTCCTAAAAACATTTATCTGACACCTGGGTGGGGAAGTTTCTGCCAAGCTACCAGAGCTATCAACAACTCGATTTCTCTTTGTTCCTTTGCTCTGTGTGAAATGAGCTTTCAGGAATTTTGCAGGGTGTCAGAAGAGCTTCGAGAATTTCACTCCAGGTTTTTTTCTGGTTGGTTTATTTCTGATAGAAATTGGTGTGAAACACATTCAGAGAATATGGTCAGGTCATCTTGTTTCAGGACCTTAATTTTGTTGTGTTTTTAAACACAACAGAGGTGTTTCCTGACATTAATCTCACCTAAGAAATTCCAGAGTCTCCAGGGTTTCTACTGTCCTATATCTTTGGCAGAATAAATGCTGGCTTTTTGTCTGAACTAGGGGGTTGGGTGGTTTATTTTAATTCTTTCTTTCAGAAAGCAATTTAAAATAATTTTTGTGTTAATGGCCTGAGACCAGACATGCAATTAACACTTTTTAACTGGGGAAAAAGCAAAAACAAACCATCTTTTCCTCATCTTTAATAACAAAGAAAAGTGAACAGGTACCTTAGAAGTGAAAGGATGGATATCCCATATCTATTACCCTTCTCAGGGTAATTAATTGCTAATGTTTCCTGCTAATTAATTGCTGCAACACTCTTGGGAATTCTGACTACATAAATAATCATAATTTTGGTTTAGACAAAACTTTTTCTCATCATATCTGTTATACCTGAAAAGTCATTGGAGATTCAGGGTTTAGCTGAGAAAGTTTGAAGGGTAGAAGGGCTGTGTCCCATTCTATTTAAAGTCGTGATAAAACCAGCATAAAAAATAAGATATGCAGTAGCTGATGAAATATCCCATGGCCTAAAGTAAGGAAATTGTAAAACTTGAAACTTTCTTCTCCTTTATCTTACTGAGGTATGAATTTATCTATTAATATGGCACAGGACTGATAAATAAGCTGTGGGACATTGAGCTTTTTCTGCCATGTGAATACACCATAAATATAATATATAGTGTGGAATGCCAGCCACTGCTTATGCACATCTTAATTATCAGCTTCCAGCATCCTCATGTGCTTTGCTGCCATTCTTTAGGTAAATAATATTAGTGAAAGAAGCTCCTAACTTGGGGGATTTTTTGTAGTTTTATAGTTGTCTTACTCTTTAATATAATTAATTGTATATATGAGAGAGGTTTCATATAAAAGATTAATGAAAATTCCACTGGGTAGTGGAATTAATATTTATATCTTGCCGATGTAAATACAAAGGGTTTTTAAATTTATTTTTAATTTGAGATAGCAGTAGTAGTGAGCATTATTCAGGAAAAATAAATACCATTCTTTTGACTAGTTACCTTGAAATTTAATGCTGCTTCAGTTATAAAACATTATCACAAAGACAAAAAAGAAGCACCAAAAAATGACAAAGCAAAATGTGACTCCTGTGCTTTATGAGAATATTGCAATTACAAAAGAAATATTATCTCTCTTTTGCTGGACTCTACTCCAGACCCACCAGTGTAATGCTGCTGCAGAATTTTTGTTCAGGAGAGATGAAGAAGTTTCAAAATTAGCTCCATGTGAGGGTTGGAGATCTAAAGAGCAGAAACTCTGATCAATTTTCCAAAGGAACTTTGTTCCTCCTTTAGCTGAAGCTGGTCCATAGCATGTAAGCCTCAGAAATCCTTTAATGAGAGGATTGTACAGACAGGAAAGAACAGCAGTGGGACACTCCAGTAATGCTTTTTTTATGCAGAAGGAGACCTGGGAAGCATCAAAGGAGGAAGAGCAGCTCTGCACATGATTTGCCTTGATTTTTTAGAAACAGAAATTGATTTTCATTCCTTTTCAAACTATGCTTCTAAGAAGTCAGTGCATTTCTGTTTTTCTTGTATTAAAGGGGAGTGGAAATAAATAACATCTGAAGGAGGCAGCTATTTCTTTTTCTTTGTAAAATTGACATATTGTAATAGAAATTTGGAATTTGATTTTTATGAAATGGGAATAGCTGTAACTTAACCCACTGCAAGATAACAGGTGTAGCAAATGAAAAGCTGTGCTGGTGGATTTATTTATGTTTGCAGTTTGCATTGCTGCTTGTAACACTGGCCCAAAGGTAGAGCTTTCAGAGCAGGTTTGTATTCAGAGCTTTCACCAAAATCAGATCTATTTTCTGACTTAGCAATTATGTTCTGATATTATCAGGAGATTTTCTGTGTTTGTTCATTTTTCTCTCCAGCATGACTGACAGATTTATGATATTACAGATGGAGAAATTAGATACCAGAAAAACACTGCTAAAAAATAGGCTATGAAAAAATCCAAGGGACTTTTCACATTGATAAAAAAATATCCTTTATAATAAATTTATAACAGTAAAGGCTGGAAGATTTTTGTTTTCCTTCAGTCTTTTGCCCTTTGCCTTCTAGTTGTATCTTTACATACTCATTAAAATAAATTGCTGACAATTTGGCTCAGTTTCCCCCCAAAATCCCCCCAAAATATTCACATCAGGGTCTCTTGGTCCATATCTGGGCTTGGTCTGGGATGGGGATGATCTGTTCTGCCATGGGCAGGGACATCATTTTGAGGTGACCTGAAAAGTTTGTACTTTAAATACCTGTGAAATGACAGAATTTGGCTCTTTAATATCCAATCTTTTCATAATTATTCCAAAGGGAGGGGAGGAGGTGGGGGCAGCCAGCAGTTCTTTCTGCTGGAGAAAGCGTTTCCTTAATCACCCCAAAGAAAACGGAAGAGACTTAAAGATGATGGCATGTTAAGAAGTATTAATTCCTACCTTTTAAAAAATATTTGGAAGCACAGATAGGCCTGTACAGATAGTTTTATTAAAGTCCATGAGATAAAATCTCATTTTTACTCTTGACACTCTGAATTACTACCCATAGTCTGTGCTAAGAAATTACTGCAAGGAAAACCTTTTGAAAATTTATCTCCCCATCCTTTTGTTTTCTACAATAAGAAGAGTTAAAGCATTGAGGAATGGCTTCAGATTTTCTCAGAAAAATTAAAAAGTCTCTTAAAAGGTGTGGGAAAAAATCACATTTTCCTGCCAATTACTAGATTTGCTTTAGTCTGTCCAAGAAATCACTTGAAAGAATGTGTTACCTCATGTGGTACCATATGGGGTCACATACTATTAATGATCCTTAATAAAGAAAAGGGAAAAATTTAAACTTTGCAGTTTAGTTTTTATGCTTTCAGTGATGCATTGCCAGTTAACAGGGGAGAAAACAAAGTCACAAGATTCAAAGCTCTGTGACATTGTTTGAAATAAGCATTTACATTTATGAAATTTGTTAAGCTTCTGTTCCCATATGTCATGTTGTATTCTGGAAACTATTATGTATAAAATTAGCATATAAAAATTCATTCTAAGCAAAATTAAAGTTGCTGGGAAGGTAAAAAGTGATTGTGTGGATTACAAAGGAACCTTGGCTGCCAAGAAAAATTCCTCAGCTGAGCTGAGGATCTGGGGGTCCCTCCTATGTTTTTTTGATGTAGATTCATAGCATTTCCTCTGGCAGAAAATCAGGATTTATGCCCAGGATCTGAGCTGGACACAGCATGAAATGGGCCCTGCAATCTTTGGCTGGATCAGGTTTTCTTCTGAGGAGAAACACAGGAAATCCTTGATGGGTGTCTGTGAACTTTGTTTATGGTCCCTAAAGAGGCAAAGACATTTCACCTATGCAGAAATAGGAGAATATTGACATCTATAAAGACATATGAACTAATTATGCAGCAGATATATACAGAGATTTAGGTTTCAAATAAGTTACTTCTGCAAATCTCATTTACTGTTAATGACAGGTGGGGGCTGCTTCTATTTTCTACCCTTGGTGCTTTCTCTCATTAAGGGAAGTGAAAGACTTGAAATTATGGATCTGTAATTGCTCTTTAGGTAAGGATTATTCATTGTCTTATTGAAGAACACGATATGGAATAGAGCACTGGCATGCCAAAAATGATTCTCCAGCAAAACAACTGTACTGAGCATTCCTAAAGATGCTGCACAAGATTAATGCACCTCAGAGCAGTCATATCCTTCCTCTGCAGTATGGTGTTAGTCAGGAATTGTTTCTGCTTTTTTTGGATAAAGTTTTAATAAAGTGTTTATGATGCTAAAATTACCTGAAAGTTCAGCTCTTTGCTGCTCAAAGCATCTGCAGCACGTTCTGCTCCAAAGGATCGTGTGGCAAGAGTGACTGGGGACATTGGCTGAACATGAACCCAGGTGGGCAAGGAGCCAAAGGCACCTGCTTGGATCAGGAATGGTGGCCAGAGGGATCAGGGCAGTGCAGGGACACCCCCAGTGCTGGGGACAGCTCTGGGACCCTCAGGACAAGAGGGACATGGAGGGGCTGGAGCGAGTCCAGGGAAGGGAACGGAACTGGGAAGGGGCTGGAGCACCAGGAGGGGCTGAGGGAGCTGGAAAGGGGCTCAGCCTGGAGAAAAGGAGAATCGGGGGGACCTTGTGGCTCTGCACAACTCCCTGACAGGAGGGCACAGCCAGGGGGGTCCCAGGGAACAGGGACAGGAGGAGAGGGAATGGCCTCAGGCTGGGCCAGGGGAGGTTTAGATTGGAAATTAAGGAAAATTCTGTCGTGGAAAGGTTGTCAAACATCAGCATTGATGGAGTCCCCATCCCTGGAAGTGTCCCAAAACACGTGGATGTGGCACTTGAGGACGTGGATCAATGGTGAACGTGGAGGTGGTGCTGGGTGGATCCTGTGAATCTCTGCTCACGCATTTGTGAGCATCCTCAAGCAATAAAGGAAGCAAAATGCAAACCCAGCATTTTCTCAGTTTAGTTCGGCAGCTCCAAGGAAATTCTGTTTATAAAGGATTTGTGGTGCTGTTAAAAACACAGCAGTGCTGGGCAAACCAGAATCCTTTTGTGGCATGGAGGATAAACTGGCATGGAAGGCACAGAGGGGCTCGGCGGGGTTTGTGTGCTGCTGACTTTGGAGCAGAACCAGCCTTTTCCAGACACATGATATATTTGCTTTCTAAAGTTGCTTGCATTGTCTGGGGATGAGGATTAAGGCTTAGACTTTTTTATGTTTGATCTGTCTGTGTCCAGGAGGTATTATTTATATGGCATGGGATTTAGTACACGATTCACATTTCCAGAAGGAATAAAATCATTTGTTTTCAGGAGGAAGGTTCAGCCTGTGAAGAGGCAGAGTATAAAATTTTGATACAATTCTTTTGAAGGGAAAAATGTATATGTAGGAGCTCATAGTTACACTTGACAAGCTAATTAAATCTTGTCCAACTCTTAATTGCTGGTGTTCTGGTACAAAAAGAATGTATAAGTACTTTGTAAATCTATATTTGGGCAAGCAATTTTATTTTTAAGGTTATACATATTAGGGGGGTTTTGTTTGTTTTCATTATTAGAAATACCTTAAAAACAAAGCGAAATCTGTGTCCACAAAAGAGAAGAATACTTTCCATTGATGAAATCAAGAGGCAAAATATTTGAAGCCAAGAAATGTAATGAAGTATGACTCAGTTAATCTTAGCACTATTAAAAGCTTAAAATATTAGAAAAATTCTATAAAATGAAATTATAGCCTTGCAGTAACATTCTTTTTACCCAGCACTTTTTCTCATTTATCAGGTTTCTGCTAATGGCCTTAGAGATTTAGAGAAAATAATCTGAGTGGTGTGCTTCCAAGGGAACTCAGTTAAGTCTGCCTTTTGGATTATTGTTTTGGGATCTGTATGATTTAAAATGAATAAAACCTCCCTGTACAGCCGTGATAAAGATTACATGGCTAGCACAGTATCTTTCAACATCCAGCATTTAGGGGAATCTCAGAGTGTAAATTCCTCCAACATTTGTCATGAAATGAAATAAGGATTTGGATCTGATCATAATGGGAAAAAAAAAATCAGCTTCTATAAAATTTTTAATAAAGAAAAGCTTTTTGTGTTCTTGCCCATACCCTAAATGTGTTACGTTGAGCATTTCTGCCAACACAACGTGCCCACATTTGTCCTGAGAAAATGGAAATATTACACTGAGAAAAAACCCCTGATTTTCATCTTCCAAATTTCAGTTTAGATAAAGGCAACGTTGTTCTATCTAGCTCCAAATTGCTTTACCAGTTAGTGGCAATTTTGGGGGAATGCTTTCCTGTTAGTTAAGGCAGAGCCATGAGAAAAGCCTGGCCAAGAAGTGCTGAGTTAAAGCAGACACTGGACAGGGAAAATCACTGGGAAATTCACTGTTCTGTACTGAGCAGGTAGATACATAAATAATTTCCTTCACCAGGTTATTTTTGGCAATATGTATTATTTTTATATGGTGCTACCTCCCTTGAGGTCAGCCTGGGCTTTGTCTTTGATATTTTATGACATGTGACATATTTTAGAGGTCGACAACTTATTTAAGATGTATATTTTACTGTCAACAAATGAGATATAGTGATGTATTTTACTGCCCATAGAGCTTACTGCAATGTGCTGAGGATAATGAGTATTAGCTTTTCTCCCTAGGTTATTTATCAGAAGAAATTACTGGGTTTGTGCAGTCTAATACTTACATATTTTCAAATATTTAACAAGTCACACATTCTTTGGGCTGAGAGAATTCAATCATTTTCTCCAGGATAGTCAGAAAACTAAAAGCAATAAAATAGGAAATTCAGCAGTAACTTTAATCAATGTGGCTGTTGTTGTACAATTCGCTTTACTGAGTCATTCCAGTATTTTGTTGTTTACATAAATGTTTCTATCCACTGTAAGAGTTGTAAATTATTTTGAGGTAATAATGTTATTTTTGTTAGGTAACATAACTAACAGCTTTCTTTTTGAAGTGCTTAGAGTGCCATTGTTTGTGATACAAAGCAATTTCTAAATATATTTACAGACCACAAAGCAACTTGAAAGTTTTCTTTTGATCCATTGGAAGTTTTTTATTCAAAACTGTGTGGAAATTATCATATATGACGGGTTCTTTGGCTGCAATGACAATATATTTTGGAAAAGCTTGAAATGCTATGAAAGGCTGTCTCGTCGTGTTTTTGTACTACAAAAGGCTCTCATTTCAAGCTCAGTCTCTGAAAGTTTGCCTCATCCTGTGCTTCAACAAATTAAAGCCTACCTTTCTTTCCTTGCAATTATTTTATAATTCTTTAGGTATACATCCTCTTGTAAAAATATATAATCTAATTTCAAGCTTAGTTTGCTTCTAATTATCTGTTTATCAGCAATTGAGAATTTATTTTCTCTTTGCTGATAAATTTTAGGCCTTCAGAAGAAAAGAACATCTGGTATTGAGAACGGAATGCATTAATTATATAGCCTCTAATTTACTATTCAATCTAATTTTGTCCTTTTTTTAATTATTAACATTTAATTTTTACTGATTTTAACATCAGTCAGAAGATAGTTTGTTGGGAGACTGCTGTTTCCAGTATTCAATTGCTCTCAAAAAGTAGGCTCTGAAATGGATGGAAGCTTTATGTGTTTGTCTGAGTATCATAAATCAATTTCTTGATAGAAGTTATGATTAATTCTTTCCTTAGCAAGCTAAGCCTCTTGGTGTTGTGTGGAGGGTTTTATTTCATCCTCCTGATGTGCTGCTCATCGTCAATGTTGCTAAATCCAAGAGGTGTTGGGATTTTTTTTTTTTTAAACTGCTTTTTGGTGAATGAATGGCACAGTGTGAACAAAAATGCAGTAATTTATTGCAATATTTTCCAATGTTATTGGAGATTTGGAGTTCTCTGCTCCCTAATTGGTAATAAATTTTCCCACTAAAAGTGAGCCATGAAAGAGTTGAGAGACCAAATTTCACACCAGTCTGTTCCATATCTTTAAAGTGCAATTAAAAAAATCAAATCAGTTCTTTCTGAAAGATTTCCATTATGAAAGAAGAGCCAGAACCCAGAGGTTAATCTCTGTTTTAACCTTCCCAGTTGTAAATTTTCTGTGGGACGTCAGGACAAACTGGTGAACAATGCCTTTAGTAAACAGAGGGAATGGGTAGAATTTCCAACCTGTGAAGAAAATTTGTTGTATAATTATTTAAAAAAAAAATAAAAAGACAAACCAAAGCAAAAAAATGACCAAACAAACCTGTGGAGAAAAAGATAAAAAACCTGAAGTGCTTGCTGGACCAAGCAGAGAAAATCCCTCAGCATCCAAACCTGCTGCTGTGGGTGACAGGATGGAGAGCTGTGTCCAAGAGGGGTATGGAATAAAACAGAGATATGGAATAAAAAAGAGGTATGGAATTTAAAAAAGGTATGGAATAAAACAGAGGCATGGAATAAAAAAGAGGTATGGAATAAAACAGAGGTATGGAATTTAAAAAAGGTATGGAATAAAACAGAGATATGGAATAAAACAGAGGCATGGAATAAAACAGAGGCATGGAATGAAACAGAGGCATGGAATATAAAAAAGGTATGGAATAAAACAGAGATATGGAATAAAACAGAGATATGGAATAAAACAGAGGTAGGGAACAGAGCAATTTCAGCTGTAAGAGAAATTTCTCTGCTGTTTCACACATATACCAGGAAATGCTGAGGGGAAATAGAGAAGGACCAGAATGCAGGAGTCTGAATGTCTTTGCATTCAACAGAATGATGTGGAGAATGGCGAATATTTTTATAGGAAAAACTACTTAGGGAATGAACTCTGGATGACTCTGTAAATAAAAAATGCAGGTTTGTAAGTCAAACGTTTTGCAAAGATTAAGTTGTTTCTCTGCTTTGGAAGAAGGGTGAAAAGTCTGTGCTCAAATATTCCCTCATTTCTTAGGCTTGGCAGCACGAAAGGAAATTGCTTTATAATATTTGTGAGAAATTATATCAACCTTTTATATGATTTTGGAAATTAATTCAATTCTGCTTACAAAGAAGGAAAGAGAACAAGATATAGTTTAAAAATGCAAAATATGAGAGTGAAAATCATATAGAGGTAATCAGGTCCTCAAAAAGACTGCGCCAGATTTAAGATTGTAATGTCAGTTTTAATGAAATAAAAAAACCCTTGGTTCTAAATACCTTGAGATTCCAGATTTTATCACTTTAGGTGTTTTTAGTGGCCACAGTTAAAAATTACAATATCTTTTCTATTTTAGCCTAAACTCAATTAAATAGAGAGACTTACAGTTCAATAGGCCAGTGTTTAAACACGATTTGAATGTCAAAGTTACAAACCCATTACCACTGATCGAATTCTTGGATTTTCTGCCATTATCCAGTCTATATCTTATGATCCATTACACCAAATATTACCTCCAAGTTATTATTTTTAATATAACCTAGAAAAATTGGATTATTTTAATTTTCAAGCATTGAAATAATTTCATTTATCTTTAACTGATAAGCTTATCTTTGTCAGAATCTCGGTGATCCTTTCCCCTCTAAAGAACTCACTGAAAAGCAAAGCACACAAACTCCCCTGGACAAAGAATTATCACTTTCAGCAATAAATTCCCTTGGAATAGAAGTTTATTTCATGGTCTGCATGAATAATAATGCTTTCAAGACCTGTTTTGGGTGAGAGGGGCTGATGAAGTTTGAGTGGCACTTGAGCTAAAATGTGCCAGGCAATTTCACTTTATTCAGAACTGCATTGTTTAAGACAGAAATCAGATTAGAAGAAACTTGCAAATGTATTTACATGTCTGTATGGGAAGAGAGGAAACAAACAGAAATAAGAACCAAAGGAGGTGACATCAATTGTGATTTTCAATGCATTACTGGAATCTGATGTACTGGATCATATAAATGGAATATTAATGAAAATGAGTAACTCAAGGAGCCATGTACAGGTGAGATTTGGAGAGGTAGCATTATGCCAAAGGAATCTTGGTTTCTGGCATGCAAAATGAACCTCCAGGAAAAACAGCAGTGAAATCTTTGGGAAGAGGAAAAGTGCACTGGAAAAAAAACTGGGGTATCATTTACTTGTGACTGCTAATGCTGAAGGACACAGAAAATGAAATTGGAGGAGGTGTCTGAAAATTTATGAAGTTGTGCTTAGAAATGACCTTGTAAAATAACTAAGATCAAAGGAGGGAATATACAGAAAAGAAATTAATACTAATTTCTGAAAGTCCAGATTATGAGCATCCTTTGGGTATTGAGGAAATTAGCTAGAAATACCCTGCTGTACAACTGAGAATTTCTTTCTGAAAAGTCACGTTTAACTGGGAAGGTAAGCAAATATTAGAACAAAGAAAATGAAGTGAAAATTTTCTGAGGACAGAGGAGTGAACCTGGTAATTAAAGATAATTAATTTTAATTGACCCAGGCTTAGTTTACAGAAGACAGTTAAAGTATAACTGGGGCAGAATACAGACATTTAGTGTCAAGAAGTGTAATCATTTTAATTTCTGCCTGAATGTGAAGAGACAGCAATCAGCCAGGGCTTCCAAGTGCTCCAGGAAGATTTATCTAAATCCAGGTCTGTTTTCATGCACAACATTGCTTCTCCTATATCCCAGCTTGGCCTCAGTATCACACCTTGCCCTAGGTGAGATCTTCTCTCCAGGTTATTCCAGGTCTCTCCTACTCCAAAGGAAAGAGCAGCTGTGCTCACACCATACCTGATACCAAGACTTCTTGTGTCCTGCATTGATAAAATAGATATCAAACTCTGGATGACCAAAGTATCAACACTCCTAAAAGAATTCAGCACAATCTGACTATAGAGGAATAAAAATTATACACAGAAAACTGTGTAGAAGATCCTAAGAAAATCACGTTGTTTTTTTCCTCCTGGGGAAGTTGGTCAGGATGAAAGAGTTTAGATGATTCAGTGGTTTCAAAATAATTGGGACTGAATAGGGAGATGAGTAAAGGAACATGGAGTAGAGTAAAATTCAGGGTTGTTTGTGGTAACCAGGCAGTGAAGGGAAAGGAAAACCATAATCAGGTGAGGGCATTCTCACCTAGGGAATCAAAGCCAGCAGACAGTGGAGGGAATGAGCTCTGCTCAAAGCCACAGGCGTCTGGTTTGCTGCTCTCTGTGCCTTAGTGATGATGACTGTGAGTACAAGAATGAAAATTATGCATATGTTCGTGTGATTTTGACAGCAGCAACTTCTCCATGAGCCCTTGAGTGCAGTGACTGATTCTGCCTGTGAGAAAAGCTGCCTGTGTGCCCAGGTTTCAGAGCTGTCATGTGTGACACACAGTTGTTATTCCCCTGGCGAGGAAAGGGTGAGCAACCAGCAGAGCCAGGAGTCCTCACTCCCCCCACTCCTCTCATTTTCAGAAATAATTATCATACTCTGCCTAATTGTGATTTCTGAGATCTTCATTGTCTTGTGTCATTCTTTCAAACAGGAAGATTTTTAGGGTGGTGTAAAGTGGTGGCAGAGATGTACATTTAAATCAGCTTTGAACCTGATTGCTGTATCTAATGTGTTATGACTAGAACATTCTATACAGAAAGAAAACACCATTATCATACTTAGAATTTCTCAGGTATATTACCATAATCATTCTTTCTAAATAAAGAGATGGAAAATTACTCTAGTGCTGGTTATAAATTGTGAATCCTGACAGGAACTCCTTGAAGGCCTCAGCAGTACAGACTTGCTTCCCTTCATTCAGGTAGAACCATTCTGTGTTTTTTCCTAGCCAGGACACCAGAAGCTGTAAATACCATTTTGGAGCTATGTAACCCCTCTAGACACAGTCATTGGCATTGAGGATGTGGATTTCAGTGAGAAATAAATTTCAGTTTAAAAAAAACGATCATACAACAGACTCCAGTTAAGTTGTGGTCATGGCAGGAATTTTCTCTGTCGTGATGATTTTGGGGTTAAGCTAAAAGTAATTAGGGCCTTCAACAGTGTGATAGCCTTCACTTTCACTGAAATATTATTCTGAATGCAGTTTGAGTTATCCCTATTTAACAATATAGCCATCAAGCAAAAACAGATGAATGCAGCCTTGAACCAACCTGGCAGAGGATTCTGAGAGCATCATTTCAATATACCAGATTTGCATACTCAGGACCTAAACTGTTCTGTCTGTATGGATGTGCAAAGGCAAGCTGACAAGTGTTCCTAAAGTATATTCAAATTACAGCATTTCAGGAGCAAAAGAACAAACTGATTACAGTGTCTGAACAAGGTTCAGAGCGTGGAGATTGGGGGAAATGTCATTCAGGAGCTCGGATAAAACAGGATGTTTATTTTCTGAATAGTAAATGACAGCATGATTTCCTTAACAAAATATTCATGATTTCTTGGAATTACTCATAAAGGGCAGCTCAAAAGAGTTATACACTGCAAAATTATGTATCATTCATGCCAATTTTCCAGATATTTTATTTAGGTCGGAAAGTGCAATGCCAGAATAAAATATAATAGCAGTAAATATCAGAGACATTTGTTAGACCATCTCGATAATTAGAGGATGTATTCCCAAGAGAGCAGGATCCCAGTAATGTATGCAAGCAGGATGTTTGAAAACAACCCTCTTAATAAATGGAGTTGACAGAAAATACACTGCAAAAGGATTACTGGCAGAGGCATGGAAAATAAGAGATTTGGCAGCAACTTTAAGAACACAAATATGCATCACTCAAGGGAGAAGATTTCTATCTGGGGAACAAGCTGGCTTTGTAAACAGGATTATACCCAGAACAAGCATCTGAAAAACATATATAAATGCCATCAAAGAAAAAAATCTATCCTACAGAAATGAGGGCTAGAAGGAGTATTCAGTGGCAGTTTCTTCAGCTTGTTGCTCTAAACAGTTAAATTTGTAAAATCGGGTTTTCATAATTTTTGAGTTTAATTGTTTATTTAATTGTTGCATTAACCAGTCATTTTGCCTCTCTCTGCCCATAACAGATGTTCATTATAAAAACTGAATACATTAAGATGATTACATTATTCAAACTCTTTGATAATTCATTTGTATTAAAACCATAAGATTCTGTTGACATTTCCCTGGGGTACATTTGGTGAGGTTAAGCAGGATAAATGTCACAGTTAGTAATGCTGTTAAGATAAAAACCTTGCAAAGGAACTACATATTATTTTTCTGCTTCATGGTCCTTAACAGCAACTTTTAGAGCTATATTTCCTTTTGAAATGATGCATTACACCTTGAAAAGTAAAATAAAAAGACCCAAAATTATGATTCTTGCTCATTTCCTCAAGAATAAATGAATAGAGGAGGAGAAATCTTAAAGAAGTAGGCATGACATTTTTTAAAAAGTTTGGGAAAAAAGTGTTCTGTTAAATTATAATGGCCTTGGTGAGATGTGGTGTGGAAGAATATATCTTAAAAAGAATGTAAGATGTGCATTAATTTCAGTGAAAATACCCCCAAAAAAGGAAGTGAGCCATAAAATCTCAAATACAGCACAGGCATCAATATTTGAGAAATGTCTCAATATAGAGCATCGTGTAGCTGGAAATGGAGGAAAAAAGAGGTTGGGATGAGTTGTAGAGAGCCCTCATTTCATCTCCTTCTCAAGTCAGGGCTAAGTACTAAAATTAATTCAGCTAAAAGTATGCTCAGTCAAGTTATATTAATAAAATTTTGGAAGTAAATTTGGGTTGGCCATGGCCTCCTCCAGGCAGGGGGAAGAGCTGCTGGTGCACAGGCTCCCGAGGCTGGTGAGCTGCTCCATGGTTTCCATGGCATCCATCCCAACTCCCCAGTTCTCTCATGAACCCTCTCCATGATTCTTTAGTGCATTCCTCACTTTGGACCATCTCTGTTATTCTGGATCCCAGCACAGGACAGCATTTGCCTCTCCCAGTTTCCCACTAGAGAATGGCAGTGCCTGTGAGTATTCTCAAATATTTACACCTTTCCATTAATCTCAAGGCTGTTGCTCCACCTTCAGTGAAATTAGATCATTGTAACACTTAATTGTTTATGTTTCAGGTACTGAAAGTTTTCCTTCAGTCTTTATTCAAAAACATAAAAAGATAATTAAGTATAACTTATTAAAAGAATCATTGCAGCAGCAGCTCCAGTTGGCAATAATATTAGATGGATGTAGAGGAGTATAAAATGTTTTGCCCTTTTTTTTAGTTCAGGAAAATTAATGAGAATCTGCCTAATAATGAAAGTTAATTTGATACTGTTCAGCTGTTACGTGGGGTTTCTGTGTCTGGGTCATGTCTAATAACAGAATTAAAAATTAATTATAAATATTACTGATTATAAAACAAGTGACAATTTTGTAGTTGTCTTTAATTGCAATATCTTTTACTACACTGAGGAGAAACAAAGTTGGTCCTGAAAAAAAAAAATTATTAATAAAAATTGTTCATAATGCATTCTTTTTGTGAAAAGAAAGCCACAATGTCAGAGGCTAAAAAATGATCAACCAGAAAATCAAGAAATGAAGTAGAGTTAGTTGAATACTAAAGGATCCCTGGGGGTCTAGTCCAACATCAAGATGATCTCACCCAGAGCAAGTTGTTTGGGGTTGTGTCCATTTAGAGTGTGTGAATTTTCAAGGACAGCAACTCCACAGCTTTCCAGGCCACTCTCACAGAAAACAAACCACACCAAATTAGAGCAAAAAAACCTTTTCCTTATGTGCAATTTGCTGTGTTAAAATCTGCACCTGCTTCCTCTTGTCCTGTTTCTGGGAACCACTGGGGAGAGTCTGGTTGGAGCTGGTCTCACCAGGTGCTTTTGCACACTCCATGACCCACAACGAGCCCTGGCTCCTTGGGGATGAGCAGTTCTGATGCCTTAGGATTTTAGCTTCTATATTTTCCACCTATTTATAGTCCTTTAATTCTTTAATGTATAACTCTAATTCCATATTCACTGTTAGCTGCTGCTTTCCCATTTTGGTAGGACACAACAATTCCTCTCCAGGCCTGGGAATCAAGGACACCTCACTGCCTCAGGCCCCAAGAGATGGAAACAGAAGTGAGTTGGGGGGGAGCAAACTGGGGGTAAATTACTCCATTACCTGGAGCTGTAATTGGAAGATTAACCCCCAATATGCAAATGGACCAAACTTATAAAAGTATGAAAACCTTTGACCCGTCAGCTATTTTTGGGTGCAGCCCCTCGGTGGGGTCCATCTGCCCTAAATGTACCTGAGAGCCTTTCAATAAACAGAATTGCTTGTTATTCCCTTAATTCTGTCTGGCCTCTGTTTTTAGGTAGCCCAAAACTCCATCAGTTCCAGCTCTTAAGTTCTTGTATGGGAGATGCTCCATCCCCTTCATCTCTTCCTGGTCCTGTCTCTCCTTTGCTGGGGAGCCCAGAACTGCACAGAGCTCTCCAGCAGAGACTGACAAACTTTGGTGGCTCCATACACATTCTCTTAAATTAATACTTTGTACTTTTAAAACACTACTCACAAATTTTAGCTGAAAAACGCCGGTAATGTAAACCTAAATTATTCTCTGCTGTAAAAATGCACTCTGCTGATATTTGGTAGTTTTATTCCTGCTCTATCAGTTTTGGAAATGGATTTCTTTTTTATGTTTAGAGCATGCAGATGTTCAGGGATACTGGGGAAACCAAACCACTGTAAAGTTAGTGTTGGAAGAAATTTATGATAAGAAATCTTTCACACATGACTTTTTCAAGGATATGGGGAATGCTTTAAGGACTATTTTGATATTTTCAAGGTCTTAATTTAAAAGTACTTGACAATTTCTGTAGTAACCATGATCAGAAGCAAAGAATTAAGTAATTTAGGTCAGAGACAGTGATCACTGGGAAACAACTGAAGCATCTGTTCCTGCAGTAATTGCATCTAACTGTTCAGATTGGGAGGAACAACTTATTCAGTATCATTGTGAAAAACTCCTTGATATTGGGGGAAAAGTTCGTTTTTTTCATATTTAAAGCTTTCTCTATAGGAAGTTTTAAAAACAAGTATTTTTAACTCTTCAAACACTTTACAGCGCATTTTCAAAAATTAACAGGAAGTTTGTAAAAACACCTCACTAATGTAGATTTTCAGGTCCGTACATATTTTCAAAAATAGAGAGGGAACAAGTCGATGCACGTGGCAGAGAAGTGTTCATGAAAAGGACTCCTGGAGTGTCTGGGGGAGGTGGTGATGTGCTAACTCAGTCTCCCCCCACAGGTTTCCCTTCCTGGATTACAGAACCACTGTCCAGAGGTAAGAGCTGTTCCTTTTGTCCCACACAGGTCTGTGTTCCAGATCCTTGTTCTGTGTGGAGATTTGGATCCTCCCACCTGAACATGGCTCTTTGGTCACTCCTTTCCAGCAGATGCTGCTTCTGGAGTTGGGTCATGGAATGGTTTGGGTTGGAAGAGACCTTAAAGATCATCTTTAAATTCCAAAGTTCCAAATCCCCTGCTGTGGAAAAGAACACCTTCCACTAGACCAGATTGCTCCAAGCCTTGTCCAACTTGGCCTTGAACCCTTCCAGGGTTAAATGAATCTTATTTCCATATTACTTCATTGGGGTGAAGTAATATTCATTCACATGGCAAAAATCAGCAGTAGTAATGACCCATGCCAGATCCCTAAATTCCCAGAGCTCATTCTGCTGTACAAACTGCTTTTGTTGCAGATCAGTAGTAGATCCTTGAGTGTCAAGTAGGAAGTTTTGCAGGTTATTTTAATCACGGAATGAGCTTTCATGGTGAGCAAAATGAACGTTTTGAAATACACTGGTGCTTTGTTGCTGTTAATAACAATGGTGGTTGGAGGTTTATCTTCCAAAGAATGAAGCATTTCCCAGTGTGCAGTACACAGCTTTTTATCAAAACCCTTTAGCCCACAGGCAAACCTGGCCTAAAGTCTCTGATATGTAGCTTGGATGGCATAGTAGGTTACAGCAGAAGAAATAAATGCAATGATAACTACTCCACCCCAAACCCTACATATAACTTGTGCTTACAGGTTGTTTAATTTTAAATCTTCTTTCAGCATAAAAGCACTACAAGTTTACCACTAACTTCTGCCTCTCTTAATAATTCATCTGCTTTGCAGTTGTATGGGTTTAATTAGCTGCTTCTGCTTCGGTGTTCTCGTGTCATGTTGTCTTTTTCATTAGATCTCTCTCCTTCATCCGTGTTAGATGTTTGCACATTTCCTAGCTTTAAGCAATGTGGGCTATAATTGGAATCTAAAGTTGGAGCATGTCTTCAGTTACCACTTTGTTAATTCCTTTTATTTTCCTGTCAAAACCGTATGCTATCATGTATTGCCAATGAAGTGAAAGAGAAGTCAAAGGTAATCCACATCAGCTTTCTTGCTTCTAGCAAAGATTTTTGTCTTTAGACTTGTTTTCTGTTATAACTGTTCTGTAAAAATATCCATACTATTTTGAGTTGAGTCTTTTCATAGAGACTATACACAAGCATATTCCAGAATGCTGGAGGCTTTAAATGTAAAATCAAAAGTATCAATGACAGTTTTCTCAAATTTTCCGCAACTCTTTTTTATCACTCTTTTCCCTGTCACATATAAACGTAATTTTAATTTTTTAAAAGAATATTAAGGTGGGATTTTATTTGTGTGAACAACAGGGTTGAGGTCCTGTTAAATTTGTTAAGTTGAAAGGAGGAAAAGAGAAAATAGAAGTCAGAAGTAGGAGTCTGGAAGATGGAGAGTGTGGTCAAACACAAGAAGGGCAGTCCCAGCATACAGAGAGTTTATCGGGTCTGTGGCATGGGCTTTGTTTTCCCCTATGGCATTTGAAATGACTGTGGGGCCTGCTTTGATTTTGAACAGTGATTTTTTTGGGCTGAAAAGATGTGGAGACAGCAGTTATCTGCAAAGCTCTGGTCTTAAGGTGCTGGAATTATGGAAGATTTAAATAAAAAAAGTAACGGAGGTGAACTTGTTTCATAAGTTAAGGGCAGAATGACATTCTGCTCTGAAATGATTGGTTTAACCATTAAAAAAAAAATAAAAATCAGCCTTTCAGGTAAGGTCTGGACCCCTGTAAGTATTCTTGAGGTTGGACATAGATACAGGTGATTATTCTGCTGATCCAAAAAATCCTGCAATTTGCAGAAGTAAACCAGAAATATTTTAATATCCTTATTCCATTTTTTACCATTTTTCAAAATGTTTAATGGTAAACAAAATTTCAAACATATGATTCCTTGTTCTGTGTAACAGACATGGTGTATGATATTTGTTATATGTTGTAGACAGTAATTAAATAAAAAACATTCAAAACATGGAAAGATTCATGAAAATCTCTGCTGCTGTCGTGAGGATGACATGACCTTATATTTGAGAACTGAGAATGAAAGGGCTGCCATGGTGGAAGACACGTTTTTGGTTTTGTGAAGGGTTGCATAGATCTGATACAATAAATTAACAACCAGCTGATGTTCTGCAGTGCTGCTTAAAAGGGCTGGGTTTGATTTTTTAAAAGTGATTTTTTTAGGGTTTTTGTTTTGTTTTTTTTTGTTTGTTTGTTTTTGTTTTGTTTTTTGTTTGTTTTGGTTTTTTTGTTTTTTGGGGTTTTTTTTGTTTTGTTGTTGTTGTTTTGGGTTTTTGGGGTTTTTTTGTTTGTTTGTTTGTCAAAATTGCCTTTAAAATGAAATTAATTGCAATGACATGCTTGCCATTGGATGGGAGCTCAGACTCAGCACGTGTTTGAGGATTCATTTTGAGTTGAAAAGGAGCTGAGCAGTCAATGTCAAGCCCAGGTCCCCAGTGCCTGTTTGTGCAGCCACAATCCCACTCAAGGATTTACTCATTCTGGCCAGAGCTCATTGCAGGATAATTCTTTTTCTGTGGTTTCCAACTTTGTCTTCTTCCACAGCTGTGACAATTCTTACATTATATTTGATTCTAAATCTTCTCAATAACAAGTTCTATTTTGCCAAAAAAAAATCACCCTGAAGAGTGAATTCCTTATATTTTTGTGGTTTGCTTCGGCTGTGTGTCCCCTCGATGTTCTGCACACAGTCCTTCACCCTGGTTCAGAATCAATACAGTTGTATAATAGAATTAATGAAGGCATTTTCACCATCACTTTCTGCTGCCAAACTGTGAACTTGCACAAAGCTTGATTTCTAATTTTTTTTTTTTTAAAGAGAAGTTACTCGAATTAAGACTATAGGAAAGACTTATAGGTTAAAGAGGTTGTGCAGGATGGGGGATCTTTTAATTTCTTAAAAAGAAAATCTTAAATTGATTCCGGTTGAATTGACTGTTTCATCCTGAGATATTTATAGATCAATTACATGAGGTAAGTTTTTGGATCAATATTAAAATGCAAAAGGATAAGATAGGCTGAAATGTATGTATTTTAAACTGTGATGTGCATGCTAAGCTCTCTCAATTAATAGTTCATCTCAGATGGACAATAACCTATCCTGGAGACAGCATGGAGGTCTAAGATAAAAAGGATCCTGGTACAGAACTAAGTCAGAATGCCAGAAAATGATTCTTTGCAAAATGACTTTTCATTATTTAATCAGTTGCTCTCGAGATTTAAAACCCAAAAGGAAACAAATGTAACATAAGTTATGTTAATATATATTGCCCCATTAATGTGCTTTAAATAACATTGAGACAACTTTTATATGGGCTATCTATGAATAAAATTAATATGAGATTTATTTAGAAGGAAGAATTAATCTGGTGGTGAATCAAACAAAAGACTAGGGAAAAAAGCACAGTTGCGTGTTGAATATAAATACAAAGAAAATGATGTGAGAAATAACAAAGGCTTATTCCCTTTGTTATATATGATAGCAGAACACCAGACTGAATAAGGTTTTCACTTTTCAAAGCAGAAACTTGCAAAAAAAAGAGAAATAGGTGGAGTAGAAGATGGAGTTGTGAAACATAGATAATTAATATTGTAGTTAAAATGAGGCTTTAAAAAACACATTTAATGGTTGGGCAGTTTGGAGGATTCATTCTCCTTTCTGTTCATAAACCAGAAAAAATCTAAATACATTTAAATTATACTCTTTTCAAGTTTCTCACACATATGCACACATACACATACATAAGAAAGTCCCTCAAATATATCTACAGAGCATGGTATGTGCCATAAATATATCTGTGATGTGGTATGAGGTGCACACACCCCTTCTTCTGTTTGTACCATGACAGGAGACTTGCACAAGTCCTTCAAGAATGGCTTCAGATTTAAACTTTTTGGGGAATATTTTTACTAATATTAAAAAACACAAACCACAACAATGTCTGAATGCCATACTAAATATTATAGATACAGCCAGAGCTCAAGTTTCACTGAATGACTGAAAATGAGCTCATGTTCCCAGGCAGCAATATCTGAATCACATAATTTGGGGTTGTTATTTTTTTCCCAATGTCAAATAATTTTTACTTAAAAAAAAAATCCCCTAGAAAATAATAGAAGCATTATTCAAGGGGTATCAAAACCTAGAATAGAGGGATTGAAGAGTCCTTGCTTTTTAAGCAGTTGGATTCTAAAGGAAGAAATAGAGGCAGTGGCAGAGTGGTTTAGGAAAAAAAAACCAGCCCAATAGAGGTAAGAACAAGAAAACCAATGGTGGGGAAATATTGTGAAGGAGATTCTCTAAGCCAGCATTTTGTTCTGCTCCACTTTCTATGGACAGATTTGAATGGATTGTTAATGTTATGGGGAGAGGAATTCTGTGTCATTACAACAGACGTTGGCATCTGCACGTCCCGGCTGGAGCGAGTGCTGCCAGGAATGCCAGAAAATTTGGGAATTCTGCATTTATCACATTCCCTCACTGGACAGCCACTGGACCAACAGGAGGGTGAAACATCAGCTGGTCAGAGAGAACAACTTGGGAGTGAATCAGCACTGCATTTCCAGCTAAAGAGAAGGAAAAACAACACCAGGTTGGTGGCTCAAGGTTTCTAATTCCAAAAGTGCAGACGGAGAAATTACAGAAACTAATTAGTGAAGTCAACGTGATTGAAGTGCCAGGGGAACTAAGTGTGAAGGAGCTTTGGAATCTGGAGTCAAGGCTTCAAAATCTGTTTGGAGCGCACTACAAACAAGGAGGCAGCAATTCACAGAAAATGGAAGCGGCTCTTCAACATTTGCTTAAAACCCAAATGATCTGGGAGATAGCAGACAGCAAAAAGGTAAGATGGAGCTGATTTTCAGAGAGGTCTTGCTTAGAATGGCAAAGGTACAATAGTCCTCCCACAAAATCAGGTCAAATTGTGCTATGCAGAGGACATTTTGGTTAGGGGGAATCAGCCATTAAAAGTACAATGAAAGAAATTAATCCGATGAAGCAGATTTTTACATAAATATGGTTTTCCAAATGCAGCACCCAAATTGTGATGTTTTGAACCCAATTTCAATGAGAATAATGAGAATATCCAAGGCATGTTAGTGGCAGCTTTCAGTGAACAGCATTAAGTCTGTCTTCCTGCCTCCCATAAATGTAGAGTTGTAAGACTCAGAAAAAAATAAACTCCTGGGTAGTCAGAGCAAACAAAACAAATTAAGATATTTCTGCAGATTATTTTTATAGTAAAAGAACAGCTGTTGGAGAGATCTGTGATGAGTTTCATATATCTGTAATGACAATAAGATTTTTTTTGTTGTTGTTTACCACTCTATCATTTGTAAAGAGTTTTTAAATTTGATTACAAACATTTAACAAGTCTTTCTTTCAGAGGGTCCCATTCCTTAATTTTTCCTCTGGTATCTCCATAAGTGTAAAGCTTGATGGATTTTGAAGTTTCCATGTTAGAAATAAGGCAGCTTAACCATAAACACTGTGTTGTAACCTAGGGTGTGAATTCATATCCTACTTACCTTGTCTTTACAACATGTAGTGAGTAATATATATTTTGGCATATGTATCTTAACCGTAAAACTAAGCTTTTAGCATCTATTTTAGTATCTTGCAACACTTTTGTGGATTCTCCCTTATGTAACCAGCTGGTTTTTAGGGGTGCATTTCCCCCAGATTTACAGCCAGTGCAGTGGAGTTGTCAGGATCAGCAATTTGGAGCAGCTGTCATTGCAGCCCTCATGGAAACTGCTGAAACATCCTCATGTACCAGGTACAAGAGGAATCGTTGATAATTCGAAATTTTAATATTTCAGAGCAGTATATTAGGTCTCACATTATTTAATGCACTCAGGTTTATGACATTCATGCCTTTTCTTCTGCCACTTCTGGGTTCCCAAATGCTGCAGCTGCTGCTGGCAAACCCTTTCCTGCTCCACAGCATCCTGGGCTTGGCTGCTTCACCTCGAGCTCAGACACCACCAAAAGCCTTGGTTCCTTCCAAAGAACTTTCTATTTAAAGACAGGGAAAAAAAAATCAACTGGAGAAACCATAACGTGGTTAAATCCAAGAAATTCTCCAGCAAGGTAAAAGAAGACTCTGATGTTGCAGTTTAGATTGAGAGTCAACCATTCCTCTCCAGTTCTGGCACAGATGCTCTTTCTGGCCTTACTTAACAACAGCATTTATTAGCATATTCAGGCAGTAATTATTTTCTGAGTTATAATAATAATTATTATATAGTCCAGGCATCTTGGAAGATTTTATCTATAATTTAAGAAAAATGTAAAAGTCTGAATTACAAGGGTCACCTGTAACTCAATTTTCCACAGTGGAATTGGTGATTAAATTAGTTTCTGATCCTGAAATTTTGTCAGGATGTGTTGACTCTATAGAGATTTGGTTTACTTGAGGTGTATTCAGTCCTCTGTGCTCCACAGAAATCTTTTAAAGCCTAAGATCTTATCTTGACATCTTCAGTGGTCCCAAATTCTCCAGGCGCCAGGTAACTGCAGAGAAATCCTTCCTTGTTTGTTTCTTTTCCTACTTCTCAGGAATAAATAAAACAACTCTGGCTTTTTGCTCCCCAAATGGAATGTGGAAGAAATCTAAGTATTTTTCATGGTTGAGTTTCTCAATTGGGTTGGCTTCTTTTTAAAAAAGATATTTCTGCTAAACAGTTATGATAATTCTGTTACTGAAGATGGACACTGAATTTAAGAAATGTGCTAATGATGCTGAAAAAAAATAAAATGTAATGCTTTTTAATGCATTCTACGAAAAGATAATTTATTTCACTAATTGAAGGCTTTCAAAAAATTTGAAGGTTTTTTTTTATTACTACGGAAGATTTTTAAAGTAGTTCATACACAAGAATAAAGATGTTATTAAGGTACATATTCTAAGTGGGAAACCACAGATTAGAATGCAGCAAATTATTCAGCAAAATCACTCCCATTTCAATGAAGTGTTCATTTCATGGGCAAAATAAGCAGGAAATTATTAAACAGTCCCTGGTATTTGAGGAAGTGCTTTGGGATAATGAGATAAAGACAACCAAGAACTTCCATTGATTTTAGCAGCATTCTTTTAAACTATTTCCTTTTATTTTTCAAGCTGTGATTGAATAGGACCCTGTGGATCCCTTCCCAGCCTTTTCCCTGCTGGGATGGGTGCAAAGCCCAGGTGAATATTCAACTGTGGACAAATCAGGCATAGATCCCAACAACTAAGTGGGTTTTTGGTTTTGTTGTTTTGTTTTTTTTTTGGTCATTTCAACTCATGAAGTAGAAATTCTCCTGAAAGAAATTAATGTTCCATCTAGAAAATTACCTCGAGTCCTCACACAAGCCAACGGCCCAAACTCCAAATTTAGTGCAAAGGTTTCCAGCCAGGTGAATATTTTTCTTAGAATATTGATTGAGCTCTTCTTCTGTAAAAGGTTGATTTATTAAGGATTATCTGTCTTCTGAGATTTCTTAACACACAAAATATAAAATATAGGATGTCCTTGTTCGTGTTTGCAGAATAATATTCACAACTGTTTGGCTAATTTTCTCTGTCCTGGTCTAAAAAAACCCCTTTAATTAATATTTAATTAGTATTTGAAAGAATATTGGTCTGTAGGGGAAAAAAATCAAGGTTGGACAGTGGCTTTAGCTATTATTAATCAAATGATTATTTATTGCTTTAATTAGCAGAGAATAAAAAGACATAGAACTGTAGATTTTGAAAATGGGATTATTCTCACACTTGCTGCTGGGGCAGGAGTTAAGCAGCACAGGACTGTGGGATTGCTGCTTTTCTGACTGTAGGTTTTGTCTTAATGGTAGTACTGAATGCTTTAAGGGCTGCAATGCCATCTCCCTCTGAATAATAATTCATGTTCTGTCTGTGCCAGCTCTGACCTTTCCTGACTGAAATTGTAGCACACCATCATAAAATAACGTCGATGTGACGGAGAATCCTCTGCCCTGCCAAGAGTGGTTCTACACACGGATCCTTAAAGACTTGCCTGGCTCTGATCAGATATGGGTGACACCAACCTGACAAAGTGTCCTGAAAAAACAGCAATAAATCTGTGTTTTCAACAGGGCTGCTTCTGGAAATCTCTCAAGATACAAAGGAGGCAAGGGTGTGCTGAGCATTCCCATGCGTGCTGAGCATCCTCTAAGGTAAACCCACGAGGTTCTCCTCAAAGAAATGCTGATGCCATTGATATAAGTCAGTATAAATATTGAAATGAGATCTTTCTTTAAAGATATTGATGTTTTTTTAAGATTAACCAGTTTTGAAAGCTCTCTACTCACAGCAGATTTTTTTTTTAATATAATGAAATTTATTCTGGGCATTTCCTGCTTTCTTTCTTCTCTCTGAAAAATTATTAGATTTTCGCACAATTTTTATCCCCCTTGAACAGGTACTGAGTATGTGAAGAAGTTCTTTGGATTGGATTTCTTACTGTGGAATAGTTTATTCTCTTCATGAAGTCTTTTGGTGTATGGATTTTCTACAAGGTAGTGACTGTAGTTGTTTTATTTATTACAAATTCCAGATAACGATAGAAGTTCAAAGAAAGTACTTGAATTAAAAAAAAAAAAAAAAAAAAGGGAATTAATACATATCTCTGTTGGACTCCCAAACTTATTTTATGATATTTCCATTTACCCTTCTATCTATGTGTGCAACATGATTGGATTTAAAAATGTTGTATATAGTATGAAAAACCATTTCTTCCTTTCTTCAATGTGTGTTTATTAGTAGTTTCTGTCATTTAAAGCACAGTCATTTAGTTCTCTGTGCACTTTCATAGCTGATATCTGATCTTTATAAATTATCTATGACTTGGAGAACTCACATGTATGAGTTATGAAAAGAAGCACAGGGAAATTTTTCCTTTCCTTTTTTCCCCTCTCCATCATGTCATGCTTGCACTTAACCTTTACTAATTTAATCCTACTTTAACCATAATTGCATAGTCTCTACTCCATTCCTTTGGCATCATTCAATTTTTGTGTGATCTTCCCGTGTTTGCAGTCTCAGAAAGTAATCTAACCAAAGTTTGAAATGTTTCTTCTGCTTGCATTATGACACAAGAATAAAAAATATCACCAAGGAGACGGTAGACTTCAGAGACAATTTATTCTTTTAAGTCAGACCAAAGTTTAATTTAGATGAAAATCCTGGAAGACATAATTCCTCACAAAGTCAGTAATGTTCTTCTCATTACCTGGTAATGATAGTCTAATTCTATCAAAAGGAATTTTTAATAATATAGCTGAGTGTCTGAAACTTAAAAATTGAGAATGAAGATGACACGATCCAAAAGCTTAAGAAAACACATTAACTGAAGCTAGAATAAATCACCAACAAAGAACATTGTCATTTTCTCAGCTAATATTTCACCCTTCTAGCCTCATCCCAATATAGCTTTTACATTTTTAGTAGTAGCATATAAGTGATGGGCACATCCCAGCACACAGAAGGGCACTGGAGGTCACATTTAGAAGTTTTCTTTAACTTCTGATGTTCTTCCTTATTTTCTTTGTAGCCACCAAGTGCCATTCTGCTTTCCTGTGTAGCTTTGCTACATTAAATCTTGTGTTATTAAGAATAAAATCCAATTTCTGGAGGTGGCACAGCAACATTTGTACATTGTCCATGCTCCTGTGTCTCCCAGGCTGGTTGGTGATGGAATAACCCACACGAGGATGGTCACAGGTCACCTTCTGCAGAGGACACTTCAGGGAGGGGCCACAATTTAAAAAACCTTCATTCTGAATTTGTGTTTAGAATACAGATCTCTATCTCTTCATTGGAATGTGGGAATACTTAAAAAAGCAGCCCAAAGTTTAGTCTTGCAAATTTCTTTGCAGCTCAAACGTGACCAGGTTCGAAAGTTTTTGGTTTATATTTCAGTTCATTAATTTCTATCATTAACTGCATTCGTAGGGTATGAAGTTTCAGCCTGAGTTATAAAAAAATTTGTTACTCTCCTCTAAGTGATAAAATACACCTGGAGAAACAGGGGAATATATTAAATCTTTCATCTTCAGACTATTAAAACAGTATTTGTATTTTAGCATTTTCCCTCTCACTATTAGTTTTCCTTTCTTGCCAGCAAAATATGGCAAGGAAGTTCTTGTTCTTATCTGCTTTTTGATTATTCTTGCATGCATTGAGTTAATAGGAAAAAGGCTGAAAGTCAACTTTTCATTTTACATATTTTTAATAAAGAAAATAAATTTTGTGATTCATTTTATGGGCCCTTAATAGTGTTATGCATATTGGCTACAGCTCAGAATCAGATGAATTTTCTGTAGAATCACAGAAATTTAACCTTAGACTTTAACCCATGATAAGAGGATTCTAACAATATTAATTCTAAAGACTGACTTTTCATCTTAAAATTATAAATTTTTTTACACAATTTGCATCTTAATTTTAATACCATGCAGCAAAATTAAATGTAAATTTATGCCAAGTCATTTGGCTTTTTTTTAACCTGTTATCCTGACTGTATAAATCTAAACTTTTGTTTGCCAGGGATGAAACCTCCATCCATCCATCCCTCCATCCCTCCATCCATCCATCCATCATCCTTCCATCCATCCATCCATCTATCCTTCCATCCATCCATCCATCCATCCTTCCATCCATCCATCCTTCCATCCTTCTATCCATCCATCCATCATCCATCCATCATCCATCCATCCATCATCCATCCATCCATCATCCATCATCCATCCATCATCCATCATCCATCCATCATCCATC